>MCJB01048429.1:375-21068 GCA_002018475.1 Nicotiana obtusifolia | reverse complement strand
CCCCTCCCCTCTTTGGGGCACATTGCACCGGAGAAGTCCAGGAACTATCGGAAATAGGGTAGACCACCCCGACATCCAACCATTTGATAATCTACTTTTTGACCACGTCTTGCATGGCTTCATTGAGTCTCATTTGATATTCAATGGAGGGTTTGGCATCTTCCTCCAAGTTAAACTTGTGCATGCAAAATGCAGGGCTTATTCCTCGAATATCCGCCAAAGCCCACCCAATAGCTGTCTTAGAGTCAACCTGCACGTTAGTCAAGCAAGAGGAAAGAATAATCGGTAGAGTAGAACAAAGGCCAAGGAATTCATACTTGAGATGTGGAGGCAATGGCTTCAACTCCAAGATTGGTGGCTCTTTAATTGAAGGCTTTGTAGGAGGAGTTTTCCTATTCTCGAGATCCAAGGAAAGTTTTCGGGGTGCATAGTTGTATGACCCCATTTCTTGCAATGAATTAACACATTCCATGAAGCTATCCATCTCGTCATCATCAAAATTGAGCAAGGCGGCCTCCAGCATATCACTCACATTAATCGTGGCACTTCTATAATCAATAATCACATCGGTCACTAAGTCCACGAATGAACAGACTTCATTGCTATTCGGTTGCCTCATAGATTTGCACACATGGAACACCGCCTTTTCATCACCCACCTGGAAAGTGAGTTCTCCGGCTTCCACATCAACAAGATCCTTCCCCGTAGCAAGGAAAGGTCTTCCAAGAATAATTGGCACCTCATAGTCCACTTCACAATCAAGAATAACAAAGTACGCCGGGAAATGAACTTATCAACACGAACCAATACATCTTCAATCACTCCCAACGGTCTCTTCATTGTACGATTGGCCATTTGTAATCTCATAGATGTGGGTTTTGGTTTCCCAATTCCCAAGGTCTTGAAAATTGAATAGGGCATCAAATTGATACTCGCCTCAAGATCACAAAGAGCTTTGGCAAACTCGACACTTCCAATGGTAGAAGAAATTGTGAAAGCACCCGGATCTTTCAATTTAGGAGGCATCTAATGCACAATTGCACTCACTTGATGAGTGACTTCGATAGTTTCAAAATTCATCAACCACTTCTTTGTCACCAAATCCTTCATAAACTTTGCATAACCGGGCATTTGCTCTAAGGCCTCAACTAATGGCACATTTATCGAAAGACTCTTCATCATATCAATGAACTTTTTGAATTAGTTCTTGCCATTTTTCTTGGAGAGCCTTTGAGGATATGGAGGAGGTGGCTTAGGCAATGGTGCCTTAACCTTTTGCACTACCGGTTCCGGTATGTCAATAACATGATCCCTAGACGGGTTCACTTCCTCTTGAGTCTCTTCCACCATGTCATCAATATCAATCTGCACTTCATCATTTGTTTGCACCACATTGTTCGGGATATCTTATTCTTCTACCACTTGCTCATCATCCACAAGTTGCCTTTTACTTGAGGTAGGTGCATTCCCACCTCTTACACTTCTTGTAGTAAAGTCATGGCATGCCCCCTGTTGTTTCCACCCTTCAGGTTCACGATCGTTTCACTTGGTAATACCCCCTTAGAACGAGAATTTAACGCTTGAGAGATTTGATCCATTTGCACCTCTAGATTGTGGATCGATGTGTTATGTGAAGCAAGTTGGGCATCGGAATCGGCATTCTTGTCCATCATTTGCTTGAACATGTTCTCGATACGGCCCATTTCATTGTTGGACGAACTAGGAGCATGGGAAGGATAAGGGGGTGGGTTGCTCGATTGTTGAAACATTGGGGGCCTTTGAAACCCGACCCCCGATTTCCTTGATTGTTGTTCCACCCGCCTTGTTTGTTGCCTCCCCAATTGCCTAAATTATTATTGTTATGCCAATTCCCTTGGTTGTTGCTTCCACTCCAATTGCCTTGATTGTTGTCATTCCAATTGATTTGATTGTTTCCACCATTCCAATTACCTTGATTATGAGAATTCCAATTGCCTTGATTGTTTGAAGGTCTCCATTGTTGTTGACTAGGGCCTTGGAAGTTGTTTCTTTGCCCTTGGAAATTGTTCACATATTGGATTTCTTCTCTTGTTCATTTTAAGAATCTCCTTGATCAAATCCACTATCATCTTGTACAAAATATTTCACTCTTTGTTGCACTTGTGGACTTCTTGTTCTTCGCTTGTTCACCATCATATTGACTCCCTCCATAGCATTGACTTGCCTTGGGTTTTTCACTTGTTGAAGTTGAGCCTTTGCCAATTGATTCATGGTGGTCGTCAACTCGGCTATGGCTTGTCCATGGTCATGTAACTCTTTATGAAGAAGAATCACATTGGGGTCACCTTGTGGAACATTGGCTCTAGATTGCCACGCTGATGAAGTATCCACCATCTCATCCAAAATATCACACGCCTCCTCATAAGGTGTATTCATGAAGTTCCCACTAGCAAGTTGATACACTACACATTGGTTGGTGATATTGATCCCCCGATAGAAATTTTGTTGAATCATGTTCTCTGTCATATCGTTGATGGGCACGCTTTCACCATGGTTCTATAACTTTCCCATATCTCGTATAGTGGTTCATTGAGCTCTTGCTTGAATGCTAGAATTTCATCCTAAAGAATAGTCATGTGCTTGGGAGAGAAGTACTTAAAAATAAATTTCTCCACTAGTTCATCCCAAGTATGAATGGAATGATTTGGCAAACGTTCCAATCAATCTAAAGCTTTCTCCCATAAAGAGAAGGGAAAAAGCCTTATCTTCAAAGCATCCTTGTAGACATTTATTTGTTTTCTCCCCCAACACCGTATCGACGAACCCTTTCAAGTGTTTATATGCATTTTGACTTGGTGCACCGGTGAAGAACCCTCGTTGCTCGAGCAAAGTAAGCATCATGTTGGTTATTTGGAAGTTTCCTGCCCTTATGCATTTTGACTTGGTGCACCGGTGAAGAACCCTCGTTGCTCGAGCAAAGTAAGCATCATGTTGGTTATTTGGAAGTTTCCTGCCCTAATACGAGGAGGGACTATAGCACTTGCATACCTTTCATTCAGCAACACCCAGTGTGGAGCCGCTCGTGGTGAAGGTAGGGGTGGAGCGGGCACATTGTCTTGAGGCACTCGGCCTCGTCTATTGGCTTGAGGTTCAAGAGGGACCCCATCCATTTGATCATCCTCAACATCCACATCCCCCAAAGCTATGTTTTCGAGCTTATTGTTTGCCATGATTGCACCTACAATAACTCAACATGTTAGTAACAAGGAAGGAAAAGAAGATATTCCCAAAAACATACCTAAATATATAGCTAACACCTTTTTTAGCTCCCCTGCAACGGTGCCAAAAATTGATCTCGTCCAATTTCACTCCTCTTTTCAAGGTTATGAAAACGGTCGATGCAATAGTAATACCCAACAAGAGTCAGGGTCAAATTTCGCAGGGAGCTATATGTGTGGGAGTTAGTAGTATATATCTTAGCGTGTGAGTTTGTATATCTAAATTTGCAATTTCGCAAAAATTGGTTTGTATTAAATTCTAATTTAATCTACAAACACAATTTAAGAAATAGAACTATAAAATTATTTTTGTTGTTTTTCAAATGTTGTAAAGGCATAGGGTATGACCTTCGCCTAGATGTTTGCCTAACGGGTTGTAAACTTTAAAGCATGTTTTATTGGTCGGGGTGTATTATAGCTATCAACACTCGGTTACCCACTCAATACCTCTCGGTCTGAGAGTGATTTTTCCCAATTTGACTTTCTCATGTCCAAATGGGTATTGAACAAAACGGTTGATAAAAAGCTCAAGTCATGTTTTACTATCTCTAGGTTCAACCCTCTAATTGGGTTTATCAATCTCTCGATTGACCCAATTTCTTGCTAGCCAAGTTTTCATAAACTAAGTCTCTCTTTCTCAAGTAGAGACCAAGTCAAATAGGCATGAATTAATGTTTGCAAACATTAATTCATCAAATAAAAGCAAGAACAAGGCTAAATAATAAACACCCAATCATAAACAAGCAATAAATCAAACACCCATTAAGTTTACACACTAGGGTTGGGTCATAACCCTAGTAAAATCTAGCTACTCATGCTTGAAATTGAAGAAGAAGAAGAAGAAGAAGAAGAAGAAGAAGAAGAAGAAGAAGAAGAAGAAGAAGAAGAAGAAGAAATGATAATTAAACTCATATTGCAAGATTGAAATGATGAAATCTAAAAGAAGTAAAGAGAAACGGCTACTGTAGCTGCTGAAGTTCAAAGTTAATCTAAAAATGTGAAATATGTCTATTTATACAGGACTAGAAATTTCCGACAAAACTGCCCTTTCAGAGGTTCTACGGCTGCACAACTCTATGTGCGATCCGCACTTTTCTTCAGCTTGACAGGATTGGAGGTATGCGGCCACATAATTCTGAACTGTGACCGCACTTCACTCTTTCTGCGATCTGAACTTTTACATGTGCGGCCGCACCTTGCTCATCTGCGGTCCGCACTTTTACATAGGCGGCCGCACAGCTCTTCTTTTGCGGCCGCACAATATTTGTGCGGTCCGCACTTTTGCTGGACTTGAATTGCAGATTCTCTAAAATTTGCTCTAACTCAACTTTTGCGACCGCACAGTTCATGTGTGGACCGCACATTGCACCAGTCTCTGATGGGTTTTCCTTCATAACCTACGGCCGCAGATGATATTATGCGGTCCGCACTTCTAAGCTTTTGTGCTTTTTTTTGTCTTTTGTGCCTTTTTTGTCCTTGAGTTCAGATTACTCCTTCTTGAGTTGGATTTCATCTCAGGAGTTCATCTTCCAATATTCCTGCAATTAAGCATATTTCATCAGTTTTCGAGAACACAATAAAACGCTTTTGAACTAAAACGAAAGCTAAAAGGTGCTAATAAGTAGTCAAAATCCCCACGTATCATTTAGCATTTAAAGTTAGGCGTTATATTTATTATTTATTGCAATTTTAAGAATTTTTTACACTTAAATTTATGCTCAGTGTTAAAAATATTGAGTTTAGTTGAACCTGATAATTCTATGCTGCATCAGCCACTCCTTCTCGATACCACTTAAAGGAAGAAATAAAGAAGTGATGAGGTAATAATTTGGAGCCACATACAGAATGTAACATCAAGAAGAAAATAGCAGAAACGCTTGTCATTATAAATTCAGTACGTAAAGATCCTTTTCACATTATTTTTATTCATTGGAGGGACTGGAGAAGGAGAAAGAGTAAGAAGAAAGCACAGGCGACATGTTTAAAACTCGCATTTTGATTAGCTACGCATATATGTGAACTTTATAATTTTTGTTTAGATTTTGTATATATTAAGAAATTAAATATCTATTAATATTTATTTATTACAAAATTATTACTTTTAGAAGCTTGGCCAAACATACTATAATGCTCAGGTAGGGAAGTATACATACTTATTACAAGAGAGGCCAGTGTCTTTGTTACGCAAAATCAATAATTAGATTTTAAGTTAAGTTAAAGGATTTCGTACTATTGTTTTACAAGATATATAAGAAATTGCCATAAAATTTACGTATTATTGTCAGTCCTTCTTGACCCGTCCTCATCAACCGGCCCTCCGTCATGGACATCACAGATTATTTGTGCATTATTTTAGGCCGTGCAATTATATCAGAGAGTCTTAATTAAAGAGTTCCATTCATCAGATGATATATTTTATCTTTTAATGTGCAATACTTTTTTTTTTGGCTAAATATAAATTTTATTAATAGAAGCAAAATACAAAAGTGGAGGGGGACATAAACCTTACCTCCCAAAAGAGAATGAATGTACACTTAGTCATCCTAAGCTGATAACTAATTTTACCTAAAGTAGTAAGGTGTTAGACCTATGGTGGTGTGACGATTGTCTATTTTATATTGATAGACAATCGTATGTACAAAAACAAAGTAAGATTTTCCTAGGTCAGCTGTACAAAAAAGTACATATGCTCCTGCTTCTATTAAGTGGTTGAGGGATGTGATCCTTTGTATATACATATGACATCTATCAGTGATTTCTAGAGTTCCAAAAAGTGTAACAAAAAAGTGCGAGCTATATTCAATTTTGCTTTGTCCTTATGGTAAGGAAAGCCAAATTGAAGATGGCTATCTGAATCTACCCTGTACTTGGATGGCAGTGTTGTTTGCGTTGTTGGGTGAGCAATATTCTTATTGTTGCTGATGGTTCTGACATTGAAGGGATAGCCTGTGTGCTGGATCTACTGCTGTTGAGTGTATGTGTGTATCTTGTGTCTTCTGTTAGATTGACTGTTTGGCTTACTGCTTCTGTGGGAGCTGATGTCCTCTTTTAATTCTTGCTGCTTCTGTTGGTAACCTGTTGGTAGTGCTGCTATGTCTTGTAATTGTTGATGGCTTGGTATCCTGCTGCTGTCCTGATGTGTGTTGTGTGGTTTCCAGTGATGCATTGTAGAGGGAGCAGTCCATGATGATTGTTGTAGTTGCAACAGATTGAGCACCAAGGGTGCTAATTCCACACCTTGCAACTGCAGCAATAATCTGGACCACTTCAAGCTGTCTACAGTGTTGTAGGAGATGCTGAGTTCAGTGGAGGAATTAGTGTTTGTGTTGTTGCTACTTAATTGGTTTTGATTTGTGTGCTGACTTTGGTGCTTTATGACTCTGTGATCATCCATGTTTGCTTCTGAGTGTTGCTTCTGTTGACTGTCTGTTTGTTGTGCTTCTGTGTCATGTAGTTGCTATTGGCTTAGTGATTGCTTGTTCATGTTGTTATTCCTATGTGGTTGTGTGTTGACTGGGTTCCAGTGGTATATGGTGGCAAGGAAGGTCCATGATGATTGTTGTAACTGCAACAGATTGAGCACTAGAAGTGCTGATACCACATCTTGCAATTGCAGCAATGATCTGGACCATACAAACTATCTGCAATGGTGTGAATGTTGTTGAGTTTAGTGGGGGCATGTTGTTGTTGGTGTTGTAGTAGCATGGCTGAGCTTCTCCTGTTGTTGGCATTGGTTTTGCTGGATTGAGCACCTTTCTTCTTTTGATTTGGCAGTGTCTTGTTTGGAGTTTTGATGTTCCATATTGGGCTGCCTGCTTGATTTGATATTGTGTTGGGGTTGCACAAAGTGATTGGGGTTCAGTCTAAGTGCTAAAGTAGCAATGGAATGAGCACTAGGGATTCGAATACCACACATTGCTTCTTCAGCAGTAGACTGATCCAAAGAGTGTATCTTGGTAACTAGAAGGCTGAGTTGTTGATGCTGTCTTATATAGTTGTTGTATCTTTGCAGGATTTTCTTCTGCTGCTATTGTGTTCCTGCTGTGGCAATGTTAGGCTGAGGGTGCTGGTAAGTAACAAAGTGAGCAATTGTTGTCTTCTTGAGTTGATACTTAGTAGTAGCATGTCACTTGTGTGGTGTTGTTTCATGAGAGTCCAATTGCCAGAAGCTGGTGTGTAGGTCCCAAGCAGTTGCTACAGTTGTGCTCGATGCTGCATTTGCAGTAACAAACTCCAGTTCTTCCTACCTGCATACAAAACCAGACAAGTTAGATGGTGAGGTTGACCTGTGGGGTTGGTTGCTCCAGTGTTTCCTGCAACAAATAGCATATTGTTAGTGTGAATCCACTACTTCATTTTTTCTTTATCACTGTTGTTTTGCACTCCACCAAGCTCTCTTCCCTTTGGCAGAGTTATTGCCCTTGTTTCCTGCCACTCTTACTCTTAGATATGGGCATTGGCTCTTATCACTATTGATCAACTTTCTACTTTGTGTATCCAGCTCAACAAAACAGTAGCATTCCATAGGTCCAACATCCAGGGCATAGTTTGCCAAATGATCTACCAATTTGTTGCCTTTTCTGAGTATGTATGTTACTGTTGCATTACATCTTGCCATCAGCTCTTTGATTCCTACAACTGTTTCATCAATGGACCATGGCACTCTCTATTCTCCCTTTATGCCTTTCAATAGCATTATTGAATCAGTATGGAGATCTATGAGAAAGTGTTCATTGTGGACACAGAATCTCAAGGCCTCCAGTATTGCCTGTGCCTCAGCTTCTGTGTTTGTGCCTTCTTGAATTTCCTTGCATCATGCATATATGGCATCTCCCTGTTCATTTCTCAGTACAAAACCAATTGAACTTCTCCCTGGGTTACCTCTAGAGGCTCCATCTGTGTTGACTTTTAACCACCCTTGATTGGGGAATTCCCATAGCACCTTTGTGTACTTCAAAGTGGGAGTGTGTTCCTCCATCATAGTGATTATATCTGGCCATTTATGAGGGATGCTTTGGATGCCTGGCTTTCTGACTTTGATGAGTAATTGAATGGTAGAAGTGATCTTGTAAATGAATCTATTGACAGTGACTGTATCCCCATATTTGTAATTGTTTCTTCTCTTCCATAGCTCCCAAACAATTAATGATGGCAAAGCTTGCATCATAGGTTTCAATCTAGGTACAACCTCTGCAGTCCAAGATTTAACCACAGCCTGATGCACTGTGATTCCATTCATGTTAATTCATGCATTACCAAGGAAGTGCCTCCACACTTTGCTTGCAGCCTATGATGTGAAAAATAGATGTTGTCTTGTTTCTTCTTGTGGCTCTGCACAGTACCAACATTTAGATGCCATTTGATAGCCCAGCTTTCTAAAGAAATCATCAAGTGGTAGTCTGTTTCTCCATACTTTTCACATGAAGAAAGAAATCTTGAAAGGCAACCCTTGCACCCAGATGTTTCTGTAAGCATTAGAAGGATTTTGCTTCCTCCTTAGGTATTCCCAAGATGATTTTACAGTGAAGTCACCTCTAGTTTCTAGCATCCATGCAGGTTTATCAAGCACATCTGTAAGGGCTGGTGGTTTGATATTCTCCAATATGTGTACAGCAAGATCATTTGGCAGCAGTTCTCTGATTTTCTCCTCATTCCAGTGTCTATCATGCACCACATCATATATGTTTTGT
This sequence comes from Nicotiana obtusifolia, assembly GCA_002018475.1. Lineage (NCBI taxonomy): Eukaryota > Viridiplantae > Streptophyta > Magnoliopsida > Solanales > Solanaceae > Nicotiana > Nicotiana obtusifolia. Next base: position 12,121 of record MCJB01048429.1, on the reverse strand, counting down.
ACTGTTTCATCACACATAAAGTCAGGTGGGGTAACAAAATATAAAGCTCCCAATCCAGTCCAGTTTTCAAACTAGAATAGAGAAGATCCCATTTTAGGTTTCCAGAAAATTTGATGTTCTATGATGTTTCTGCATTTAATCATTTTTCTCCACATATGAGATCCACCTTTCCAAGGAACATTCATAGTATTAAGCTTTTTGCAGTATTTCTGACTCATAAAAGCACTCCACAGACTTGGCTTTGTTCTGAAGTTCCACCACAGTTTGCAAAACAATGCAGTAGACATGTCATGTAAAGACCTAAATCCTGTACCCCCTTCCTCATATGGTAAGCATAAGGTGTTCCATGATACCCAGTATCTTCTTGGGTATCCAACAGAGTTGCACCAGAAGAATTGTGCAATTATCTTATCTAACTTATTGATCACACAAGCAGGAGGATTCACTGCAAAAAGGAGCTGTATGGGCATGCTCTGTAGCACATTTGTTATAAGCACTGCTCTTCCCCCTATGGACAGTAATTTTCCTTTCCAAGCTTGAAGCTTGTCCATCACCTTTTGTATGAGACCTTTGTAGTAGTCCATCTTCCTTCTTTTGTAGAAGACTGGACATCCAAGGTATGTGAAAGGGAAGTCTTTCCTCAAGATTCCGGTGATTCTTTGAACCTTATTAACTATGTGTTCAACAGTGGAATGATGCATATACACAGCAGATTTACTCTTGTTTATCAGTTGACCAGAGGTACTTTCATATGCTGTCAGCACCTACATTATAAGTTGCAGTGAGGTAGCATCTGATGAGGAGAAGATGATGGTATCATCAGCATAAGCTAGGCGGTTTATCCTGGGACTCCACTTGGGGAATCCAAATCCACAGAAGTAGAGATTGGAGTGTAAAGCATTCAATCCTCTGGACATTGCCTCTGCTGCCAGAATGAACAGAGCAAGTGACAGAGGGTCATCTTGCTTCACCCCTCTTGTGGACTTAAAAAAGCCATGTGGCTGTTCATTTAGTAATACAGAGTACCAATTGTTTGATACAATCTCATACACCAAGCTTATAAACCTTCTTCAAATCCCATCTTCCTCGGAACTTTTGTCAAAAATAACCATGACAGTCTATCATATGCTTTTTTTTATATCCAGTTTGATTACAACATTTGGCCCTGCTTTGGTCCTCAGTCGAATATCTGTTATTATCTCTTGTGTCAAGAAGACATTCTCCACTATGCTTCTGTCTTTTACAAAACCGGATTGTTCCTCAGAAATTACCTTTGGCAGGATGTGTACTATGCTGTCATGAATGACTCTGGAAAAGATTTTGTTGGTAAAGTTACTGAGGCTTATTGGTCTCATATCTGAAAAGGTGATCACTTCCTTCCTTTTTGGTAGAAGAACCAGGTTTATGTGTCACAATCTTGGGGAAGGTATGGCCATTGAAGATTGCTTTTACCATATCCACTATGTCATTTTCAATTATGTCCCAGCATGATTGATAAAAGCTTCCAGTGAAAACATCTAGCCCTCCAGCACTTTCTGCACTAAGTCCAAACACTGCTTCTTTGATTTCCTCCTTTGTTGGTTGCTGCATTAGTTGACTGTTGTCTGTGCTATCCACCATTGTAGTAGCATGCTCTAGGATTCCAAATGCTGTAGGAATTGTATCCTCATGGAATTGTGCTTTGAAGAACCTGACTGCTTCCTCTGCCATTTCATCATTATCCTCCAGCCATGTGCCTAGACTGTTTTTGTATTCTTTTTAGCTGCAATCTCTTTCTTCTGCCATTTACTTGTGCATGAAAGAACTTTGTGTTCCTATCACCATCTTTGAACCATGTCATGCCAGATTTTTGCTTCCAGAATTCTTCTTCTAAAGCCAAATATCTTATCAATTCAGCCTGTACCTTTTGCACTCTTGCTCTGTTCTGGACAGTAGGGTGTAGTTCAAATTGAGCTTTATGTACTTTGACCACTTCTTCCGAACTTTTTATTTTTTGAAAAATATCTACATATGTTGCTCAGCTCCATGTTGATAAGGCTCTTTTCAACTTCTTCAGTTTGTGATTGAATAGAATGAAAGGATCTCCTACAAAATCTGCCTTCTAGTGCTCTTTGACTACATCTTTGAAAGAGTGATGCTTTGTCCAGAAGTTGAGAAATCTGAAAGCCTTCTTTACAGGTGCAATGTCCTGGTTACAACTTAGTAACATAGGACAGTGATTTGAGCCTATTTTTAGCAAATGAGTGATCTCTATTTGTGGCAACCACTGTTGAAATTCCCAGTTAGCTAGGCATTTGTCTAGCCTTTTGAATATGCATTCCTCCTCAGCTCTCCCATTCCACCATGTGTATATGCTTCCTTTAAAGCCAAGTTCAGAGAGATTGCAAGTATTGATGCAGTGTCTAAAGTCTTCAACTTTATTTATAGACACTGGGAGTTCATCAAACTTTTCTTCTTCATCCCATATCACATTAAAGTCACCTCCAACTAGCCAAGGCACTGTCATATCTCTGGCAAGATTGTAAACTATCCCATAGCTCAATTCTTTCTATAGCATCACATTTGCATACACAAAAGTTACAATGAAGGGAGTTTGAGAATCCATGTTTGTCGGCTTCATCGTTAGCTACTGCTCCATGTCATTTTTATGCTTACTTCATGATCAACATCAACAAACGCCCATATCTTATTTGACACATTGGCACAGCATTTAGGCATTACAATCCTCCTTCTATATCTCTCTATTTTCTTGGCTTTCTGCATAGGCTCCATAATTCCAATGAATTGAAAATGGTACTGTCTGTGCATATTGATAAGCCTCTCAAAGGCTTTCTTTGTGTTGACTGACCTTATATTCCAGATGATCCAATTCATGATTGATTGTGGGATTTAGATAGGATGCTTCTGGTTTGGACCCCTAATACTACACTTTGAGTGTCTTTGCCCTGTTTTTTCTTGCCTCTTTTAGCTGATTTCCCTGCATCCATCAATTTATGTGAAAGGTCTGCTTGTCTTTCCACATTGTTGAAATTTTGTGAGGTGGATTCTTCATCAAGGTCTCTTCCTATTTCTGCTATGTGCTCCTCCTTTTCAATAGTACCTTTGTGCACTCCGAATTGTGATTTAGGAGCTACTTGGATTAGCTCTGTGTTCTTTGTCTTGTGAATCATCTGGTCTTTGTTTGTAGTATCTTCATGAGAGCAATCAGCTCTTACCATATTGTTCTGTGCTCTAACTTCATCAGTTGGAGTGGTCTGTATCCCAGTGAAATTTGTGCTTATTCAGCCTATCTGCGGATTGATTATGAACTTCAATTTCTCCAGCATTTTGAACAACAGCTGCCTTAAGCTTAGGTGTTGTTAGTATGTTGGGCAGCATTACTTCTAATATTGTGATCTCCTTGTTAGCTCTTGTAGCATCCTTGTCATTATTCTTGTTTTGAGTGTCTCTCATTGTGTCTTATTGTTTTGCCTTACCATTTACACCTTGTACATCATGTTCCTCTTCTTCATCTGTTGAATCCTCATCACTACCTATACCATCTGGTACTTCTTCTTCCTCTGAACATTTCTCTACTTGCTCACTCCATAGCTTGCCATCATTGAGTTGAATTCTTTCAGCCTCATTTATAATTCTATCTGGTATCAAAATATTAGTTGATTGTGAGGGGATCTCCTTGCATGATTGAATTGTTGTGATATTGTCTACAAATGTTCTGTTGACCAAGTGACCTGTTGGTGCTTTAGTCTTAGCAGATGCTGCTCTATCTCCACTTTCATTTCCTTCTGCCTGTTTCTGTGGAAAATGTGGTGGCTTGCTACTACCTGGTGTTGAAGCTATCTTTGCTGCCATTGAAAGATGTGTACTTTTTCCCACTTCTTCTTCAACTAAGTGTCTTCATTAGCTCTGCTTTGCTCCATTCCCAAGATAGCAAACTTGTTGGTTGTCTGAACTTTCTGGGAAACTGTATTAACTGGCATTACCTCTATTCTATCTTTGGACTGTTCTCCTATTTGTTTGCCTTTGCTTTGTACTAGATTAACTTCCTTCCATTGTAGACCACTATTGCCAACTACCTTACCACTTGATAGAATCATCAAAGGTGCTGTTTCTTTTCCTTTGTCCTTAAATTTTTGCTTCTCAACACAGCTTTCATTCAGCAGCTATGGATGTAATTTCCAGCATTCTAGCATGTCGTGGCCTTGCAGTTTGCATTGTTTGCAGTATTTAGGGATAAAATCATACTGGATTTTAATCCACTCTGTTCTCACTTCTCCAGTAGCCTCATTTTCAATATCCATTCGCACTTTCTTTGGCAATTCAGCTTGAAGATCAACTAGCACCTTTACTCTAGCACAACTAGGCCTTATCTTGTTTATAGTTGCCATATCAAGGTGAAGTGGCTTTCCAACAGCAGATGCAAGTGAGAACAGACATTCCTTTACAAAGTATGTGGGCAGCAGACTAGGAAATGAAATCTACGCCATTGCTTTTGAAATTTCTTCTCCTTCCTTGAACTTGGCATCATAGATTAGTGTCCTCATCTGGTATTCATATCTATTTTTTTCTTTCAAGTAGTATACTGCTTTGGATGTAAAATTGATAAAATTTTGTCATAGCATCAATCGAATAAGTACATGCCTATCTCTGAGCAATCCAATATTGCAATCACCCTTAATTCCACACAGTGCAAGAATTAATCGACGAAGCTCTTGCATATCGGGCCAACCATAAGAAAACTTACAAATGACAACATATTGAAGGCCTTCAATTAAATTCATTCGATCGACTTCTGACTCTGTAAATTTGACAAAAAGTTGTCCTTGAAGGAAAGGTAGCTCTTTTGAACGGGATAGGTTCGATTGGAGCAGTCGATTTAGGGTTCATAGCAGAGGTCGAGTTCAAGGTTGAAGGTTTGAGAAGATGACTATAGTCGAGGGGCTGTGAGTTGGTGGGAGTTGTTGCGGAAGGTTGAGGGATGGAGAGGGGAGGTTCGCCAGCCGCAGTGGCACCGGCCGGCGTCGCCATGACTGCTCAAACGAGCTTCTCGATGAAATCGCCCTCGTCGTCTCTAATCGCCTGTCGCCAGACCTTTTCTTAACGTAAAATACATATAAATAGTTTTTGAGAACTTTTATTTTTTTATTTTTTTTTATTTGTATGATCTAACATTGTACCTTTTAATGGCTCCTATGCCGTTAGTTATGCCTTGCTTGGTCCATCTCCTATGATATATAATATTGAAGGTTTTCTACGTACGCAGATTTTTTTACAAAAAGTGTCCATATATGAAAAAAATAGACAAATCATTGACATAGCGCCAAAACTTTGCAGATTTTGCATGACGTTCATTAATGACCATACAAGCAAATTGTACATGGCACAAGTGCAGGATTAAAGTTGCAAGCACCATCAGCATTGTATATTGTGCTACAGCCTACAAGAGTTGACTCCAACATAAAGAATGAGAAAAGAAAGAAAACAAACAGAAAGGTAAACATCTAATTTACTGGGATTGATTGTGAATGCTTTTACTCCTATTTGTTTTGATTTCTTTTTCTTTTCTTTTTCTTTTTCTTTTTCTTTTTTAAATTATTAGCTCATAATATGCCAAAACAAATTTATACATATACAAATTCAGGAGTTCTTTCCTCTCTTTTTTTCCTAGTTTTGATTTTTATCAGCGTGCAAAGCCTACCTCTGGGAACAAATTCCAGAAACTTACAATCAGACTATAAGATATAGAAGCAAATCATTCAAATTACTCAAAACCTAGTCAGATGGTTGAAATTAATAATTGCCTAGTCCTCCTCTATTCTTGGTATATCGGGCCAATATTGCAATCACCCTTGCAGCCACAAGAAGCAATACCAATTGATTGAAAGCCCCTATTGTAGTATATTCATGGAGGCTATCTTACATAACCAACTTCCTACAACAAAGATTGCCAATTCAACACTAATGATATCAGTGGAGTGGTTTGAGGGGGAAAATTTGGCAGGCCGGTTTATAAAACTTCTTGCTTGTTGCTTGTTCAAACTTCTTGATTGCAACCTCATTCTCTTCTAAGCTGGATTGAACAAAAAATCTAATCCACCAGGACGAGCTCCGCAATTTAGCCTAAATAGAAGATAGGCAAGTTTCAATCTTCTTCCGTAACAGAGAACATCTTCGAAAAGAAGGCCAAACTAAAGCAACAAATGGCTAGCTTTAACTAGATCACAACAAGGGGATAGAATCTTATTCTTTTTGTATTGCTTTTATTTTTTCTAAGAGATCAGAAGTACAGGTGCTTCAGTAAATCAAGTATCCTAAATGTAAGTGATTAATTGTCATTGTTTAGGCCCAATTACTTTATACATATCTTTATTTTGTTATATCCACAAACTTTGGTTTTACAAAAGAGATGGCCAGGCTCGTACTCTTTCCAAACTCTTAAGAGTATCCATGTACTTTATATGTAGCTTCTTTATTTCATCAACTTCTTATGCGAGACTTTGTTCGCATACCAACACTCTCCCTCTTGAATTACGTTCTACATGGTCATCATGTTATCTGGAGATTAACTGTGTACCACCTATCATCCGATTATTTATGGCGACTAAGCCCACATGCGGCTTTTGTATGTGTCTCCAAATTATGGGTAAAGGAAGTAAACCATCCCACATATGGGTAAAGGCAATATACTGACACGTTCTATGCCATCTCCATGCACGTGCCGACGAACCATCGTCTCTTATATCAATTGTTGGGCTAAACCAACCAAAAGATACCCTTAACATGTAATAGGTATTCGCTTTTGGTCAGGGCCTTATGCCATTATAAATATCTTTACACTTTATATGTATCTTCTTTTCTTATCAACTTTCAATATGTTACTTTGTTTGGACACCCAACAATCAACGTCAAGATTCACAACACCAAAAACAATTATAGGAATTTGGTTTAATAAAGCATATGGAATAAGAAGATAGCTATGCCTTAAATAAAGATGGCTGTTGTTTAAAAATCTTAATCAAATAGATAAACATATGATCTTTAGACAATTAAACACAAAGTGAAGATCAGTGGCTTACAGGGCGACCGAATTTTTAGAGTTCTGCCACTTTAGCCCTTTGCTGACCTGGATAACCTAAAAATGCAACCCAATATTTATCAAAATGTATAGCTTATATTGTTAGGATCGATTCACTCAAACACTCTGAACTGATGAAGAAGATAAAGAAATCTTGAAGAGAGAAAAAAGTTGAGGTAGAGAGAGAAAAACGTGAGAGACTTATTTCGTGGTAACACCCCGTTAGGGTAAACTTCCACGGCGGCGGGATATATATATTAATAATTAAGGGTATTTACAATTACAGAGAATAAAAGGAGAGTAAACAATACAGCCTAAAAATTGGGCTCCCGCCCCCCACACCCCCCGGCAACCTCAGCGCGGAGGTTGATCCGTGTGAAAATTAATATATGACAGTACATCATATATTAATCAGGCTCCACACCTAACAATTCTCCCACTTGGAGACTGATTCAGTCGTCCAAAAATTGTCCCAACATCATCAATATCTTCACCACACCGCACCATCTGTAGAAACAAACTACAGAAGACCAACTGAGGTTTTGCACAACCCCAGTTTCTCAACATCAACACATTTTGTCAACATGTCTGCTGGATTCCTTTCACCCTCTATCTTCTCCAAACACATATCACCATCCTCCACTGCCCTGCAAGTGAAATGGTACCGTCTTCTTATGTGCTTTGTCTTCGAATGATAGACTGGGTTCTTTACCAATTGTATGGCACTCTAGCTATCTGAATAGAGAATCTTCTCCCTCTGTTTCTTGCCCAACTCTTCCAGATAATCTGCCAGCCATATCATCTCCTTTCCAGCTTCAGCTATTGCCACATACTCAGCCTCTGTTGATGAAAGAGCAATACACTTCTGAAGCCTGGACATCCAACTCACTGCTGTACCACCTATGGTGTAAATGTATCCGGATGTGCTCATGCTCAAGTCCACATCACCACCAAGATCAGCATCCACAAAACCCTGTATATTCACCTTGCCTTTGCCAAAACTAAGTGAAATACTGGATGTACCTCTCAAATATCTCAGAAGCCACTTAACAGCTTCCCAATGCTCTTTCCCCGGATTCGCCATGTACCTGCTAACAACTCCCACTGCATGTGCTATGTCAGGCCTAGTGCAGACCATAGCATACATCAAACTCCCAACTGCTGAAGCATATGGAATAATTGCCATCTGCTCACGCTCTTCAGCTGTCTTGGGTGATTGCCCCTTTGACAATTTTATGTGTTTTGCCAAAGGAGTAGTCCTGAGTTTTGCATCACCCATCCGGAATCTGGCCAACACTTTCTCAATGTACTGCTCCTAGGATAGATTTAAAGTGCCAGCAGATCTATCCCGAGAAATCCTCATCCCCAGAATCTGCTTTGATGCACCCAAATCTTTCATCTCAAACGCTGAAGACAGACTTGCCTTCAGATTGTTTATCTCCCTCATATTGGATCCTGCAATCAACATATCATCCACATACAAGAGTAGAAACACATAAGAATCAGTGTATTTCTTGAAGTAACAACACGGATCCTTTTCAGCCCTGCAAAAGCCACTCTTGGTCATGAAGGAGTCGAACTTCTAGTACCATTGCCTCGGTGCTTGCTTCAACCCATACAAGCTCCTGTTGAGCTTGCACACCATGTGTTCCTTGCCCGGAACCACAAATCCTTCTGGTTGTTGCATATAGATCTCCTTATCCAGATCTCCATGTAAAAACGCTGTTTTTACATCCATTTTCTCAAGATGCAAATTCTCTTATGCAACAATACTCAATAGAATTCAGATAGTAGTTAACTTCATAACAGGAGAAAATATTTCAGTATAATCAATACCTTTCCTTTGTGAATATCCTTTAACCACTAACCGAGCCTTGAACCTTCTTTTACCGTCTGGTTCTTCCTTGATTCTGAACACCCACTTGTTCAACAAGGCTTTCTTCTCTGCAGGTAACTCAATCAACACCCAACTGTTTTTCTTCTCAAGAGAGCTCAACTCATCATCCATGGCTTGCTTCCACTTGATTGAATCCTCCACCTGTAGGGCCTCATCGAAAGACTCTGGTACCCCTTCATCAGTCAGCAACAGATAATGTAATGAAGGTGAATACCTATCTGGTGCTCTGATGGTCCTTGATGATCTCCTCAACATCTGCTCAGGTGTCACTTGTTCCACCATAGGTTCTTCAGCAACAGCGTCTGGAGTTGGTTGAGTTTCTTCCGCAACATCTCTGGGTGTACTCTTCTGCAACTCAATCTCAACTCCCACTTGCTTCTAGTCTCTGAAACCTTCTGCTCTCTGTCTTTATATAGGACAGACTCATCAAATGTCACATCACAATGTCTCAGGATCTTTCTGTTCTTGTCATCCCAAAACCTGTAACCAAACAAGTCAGAACCGTAGCCTATGAAGTAACACTTCACAGCCATAGCATCAAGCTTGTCTCTTTTCTCTGGATCAACAAGAACATAAGTCGTGCAACCAAAAGTTCTCAAGTGTGAGTACTTGAGCTCTTTTTTCGTCCACACCTCCTCTGGGATCTTGAACCCCAGGGGAACTGATGGTCCCCTGTTAATCAAGTATGCAACTGTGCTCACAGCATCTGCCCAGAACATCTTGGGCAGCCCACAGTGTATCCTCATGCTCCTTGCACGCTCATTCAATGTTCTGTTCATTCTCTCAGCAACTCCATTCTGCCTAGCCTTACTGGAAACTATCCTCATCAATCTGATTCCCTCAGCTGCACAGAATGCTTTGAACTCTGACTTGTCATACTCTCCTCCATTGTCAGACCTCAGGCATTTGATCTTCAAACCAGTCTGATTCTCAACTTCAGCTTTCCACCTCTTGAAAGTCACAAACACATCTGACTTATGCTTCAAGAAATAGACCCATACCTTCCTGTTGAAATCATCAATAAAGGTGACATAGAACCTGGATCTTACAAGTGATGAAACTGGAGATGGTCCCCAAACATCTGTATGTACCATTTCCAACCGCACTTTCTTCAGCTCTCTAGCAGTCTTTGTGAAGCTAACTCGTTTCTGTTTTCCCATAACACAGCTTTCACAAAGACCCATGTTAACAGACTTCAGGCCTTCTAATGCTCCTTTTGCAACCAGCATCTTCATTCCCTTAGCACTCATGTGTCCAAGTCTGTTGTGCCACAGACATGAACCGGAAACACCCTCAGCAACAGCAACCATGTTAATACACCCTGCAGTGATGTACAAGGTTCCAGATTTGGTGCCACGAGCTACAATCATAGCACCCTTCACAATCTTCCACGAACCTTTCCCAAACTCTGATGTATAGCTTGTGCTATCCAACTGACCAACAGAGATCAAATTCTTTTTGAGAGCAGGAATATATCTAACATCCTCTAACGTCCATTGGTTTCCCGATGGGGTCTTTATGCAGACATCCCTCTTTCCTTCAATCTCCAAGGCTTTGTTGTCAGCAAGATACACCTTCCCAAAATTTCCAGATTTGAAATTTTGGAACAATTCCTTGCTTGGAGACGAATGAAAGGATGCACCAGAATCCAAAATCCAGGATTCAACCGGGCTATCCACACTGAGGATTAGAGCATCCCCAATATCTTCTGCGGAATTTACAGAATCACTATCATCTCCAGATTTATGATTCTGCTTCTTCATTGGTTTCGTACAGTTTGTCCAATAGTGCCCTTTATCTCCACAGTTCCAACAAATAACGTTGGGTTTGTTTGGAGATTTTCCTCGATTCTTTGATTTTGATCGGCCATGTTGATTTTGGCCCTTCAACTTGCTTCTCCCCCTTCGGTCAACGCCGAGAGCACTGCCCAATGAATCTCCCACTTCTCGATTGCGAATGCTTTCGCTGAGAACAACATCACGGATTTCATCAAACTTCAGCTTCTCAGATCCACGGGAACTGCTAATCGTAGCAACATGTCACGACCCAAAATCCCAACCTGGTCGTGATGGCGCCTCTCGTGGGGACAAGGCAAGCCAAACCAACCTAATTCCGTTCAACAGTTAAATTACAAAGTTTAAACAAGATTAGATTAACAATAAAATCGATCGAAATACATACAAGTAGTACCATCCCGACTACAGCCCTCAGATCGGGGTGTCACAAAGTCATGAGCCACTAGAGAAGGCCTATTGATAACATAACTATTACAATATCTTAAGTACAAATGTTTGAGGGAAGCAAAATCAACAAAAGAAAAGGGTTACGAGGCTGCGGACGCCAGCAGCTACCTCGTAATCTCTAAAGCTCCGGTCCAGTAGTAGTAATCAGTACCTCTGAGTGGGACCGCTAACGCCTGAATCTGCACACAAGGTGCAGGGAGTAAAGTGAGTACTTCCAACTCAGTGAGTAATAAAAGTAAATAAGAACTGAAGATAAGAAACACTAAATCATTAAACAATCCACGACGAAGCAGTAATTCAATTTACATTCCACATCAGTACGTGAAGTAAGCAGAACAATCACAACACCAAAAATGCAATGCAATGCAATGCAATGCTATGTCATGCAATGCAATGCAATGCTAGTCATGCTAGTCAATGCTAGTCATGACCTGTGGCGGACGTGCCACCCGTTCCTCTGGGTACCCGCGCTCGGTGGGTGGTTCCGGCGCAATATATATATCGTGACGGCGTGTCACCCGATCCATGCAT
>MCJB01048428.1:59888-70169 GCA_002018475.1 Nicotiana obtusifolia | reverse complement strand
GTGCTTCGGAGACGGGAGGCTCTCTGCACACTGGAGGTGCGGTCAGCCTCGGTTCAATAAAGAGGAAGATGGTACGTAATTGCTTAACTTAATTTTAATTTTCAACGTCTAATTTGTTTATTAACTAAACTTTATGACTTTTCAGGAGAAGAAGTTAGGCCGTCTGGTCAGGCAAGATGAGTTATTCAAGCAAACTCATACTGTCAAGAAGAAGAAAGATTCGGACGAAGAAAGGTGGGTCGAGGACTGAGCCTCGGCTGTACATGTAAGTTTTCAATTTTTATTAAGTACTTTGATTTAGTTTTATATAACTTTTGAAAACTAATTTAATTTTTCTTATAGAGTCGCTTCACAGCTGAGTTGGAAGAGTTTGCGCGCAGCCAGCCACCATCTTCATCGGGCGAAACAATCCAACCGTCGGACGAGGATGCTGAGAGACTATGGACGCAGGTGGCTGGCGTCCAAAAGGGGGGAAGGTATACGGGCTTCCCGCTAAGCAATTCTACCGCTATAGGTGTGGAATGCACGGAATAGGCACTTCCTCGCAAGGGGAGTCGCTTGACGCGCACAACCTCGCCTCTATGCGGGACCATGTAGCAAAGCTCACATCCGAGCTAGAAGCTGCCAAGGAAAGAGAGAAGAAGAGAGAAGAAAGAGAGAAGGAGAAAGATAAACTTAGAGATGCTCAGTATACTGCTCTACAAGAGCAGATCAAATCTCTCTTGGCTTCTGGCTCTTTTCCGATTCCCCGGTCACGTGAATCATCGCCGGATGATGCTCTTAATAATGACACTTCATCCGACGATGCCATGTAAACATTAGTAGACGTTAAATTGTAATAACAGCTTATATAATGTATAAGTTCATTTGAACTTTAAACCTTGTTGTTGTTTAATGTGTTGTTTATTGTAGTTGTTATTCTCGTTGTTGTTTGTTGTACTTGTTCTTGTCATTGTTGTTGTTTTAATGGCATAAAATGCTTCTTTTAGGAATTTGGTAAAACTGGCAGGTGGTGTAGCTGCCAAAACAGGCAGTTTCTGGAAAAAATATACCAAAAATAGCGACCAACTTTGGTCGCCAGTTGGTCGCCATTTTGCTGGAAAAAAAAAATTGATTCTGCACATAGCGACCAAAGCTGGTCGCTTTTTGAAAAATACATAAAATAAAATTCTGGAATAGCGACCAACTTTGGTCGCTAATGTCAGATTTTAATTTTCTGTATTTTTTAAAAAGCGACCAAAGTTGGTCGCTAATTAAAAAATACAGAAAATTAAATTCAGGATTTGCGACCAACTTTGGTCGCTATATGCTGAATTTAATTTTCTGTATTTTTCAATAAGCGACCAACTTTGGTTGCTAATTTGCGACCAAAGTTGGTCTCTATACGTTTTTTCGAAATGTTTGGTTCTTTTGTGTTGGGGACCAAAATTGATCGCAAATTAGCGACCAAAGTTGGTCGCTTTTTGTTGGAGACCACCTAAATACTGACCAGACCATTGTGATCGCTTTTTGGTCGCTTTTTGGCAAATTGGGACCAACTTTGGTCGCTTTTTTCGGTCGCTTTTCACCTGATTTTTAGTAGTGAAAGTTATGTGGAACCAGAGTATGACATGAAACTACTACTCAATATATGTAGTCATTTGCTTATGTAATAACTTATTTCTTTTGTGGTAAGGCAGAGATAATTGTTGTATATAGAAATTGTGAGAAACTCATAAGTAAAAAAGTTTGGGGTTTATGCTGGAGTTTGTTGTGAATAAGAAAAGAAAGTGTTATTTTTACTCCATTACTGCACATATCTGAATTGTTTTTTTTGTTGAAGAAAGTTCTCCCATATCTCTTAAATCAATCGAGAAAGGGGTCAATTAAAAGATCATGATAATTCATTAATTCTGCTTGAATATATATATATATATACATATATATATATATATATATATATATATATATATATATATATATTATTACTAGTGCAGGCTAAATTAGAAGCTTAAATGTTGTAATTCTCCGCTTAAGAAAAGAAATGTAAATAACATTTGCTATGGATAAAAAAGGTACCACGAATTGCAAAAAAGTATCTTTTGGAATTCTTAAAATTTGATATAGGAAAAATTAGAGAAAAATATTAAATTAGGAGTTGTGTCTGAAAAGCATTTGAGAATAGAAAATAATGTCGATGAAGTTTTTTGCAAGCGATCAAATTTCTATAATGATGTTCTATTCGGTTAACCAAAAAAATGACTAATGAAATACCTAACTATGAATGTAATCAGTGATCACTAAGCAGACTCAAGAGGGTAAAAGGATGATGGAATAGAACGTAGCATATCACTTATCTATTGTATTTATTTTCTTCCTTTTTTGCTCTTTTTTTGTTTACTTACTATTACTTACAAATACATAGGAGTAATAATGTAATCTTTAAATAATAAATACTATAAGTCTCTAATTATGATAAACATTTACTTCAAATTACTATAGTAATAAATATTATTGCTTGCAATAATGAATGTTATATATGAGCAATATTTAATTAGGAAGGAAAGGCAATAGTTTGCTTAGCATATATTTTTTTAAGTGAAAGATCGTAAACAGAACTTTGTCTAAGCTCGTGAATAGAATTTTGTCTTAGTGATCAGAACTTTGTCTTATAAAACTACAAAAAAACATAGGTAGTGCTTTTCTTGTTTATATTCTTTTTGCTTTTATTTTTTCCTTAGGCATTTGATTTGTAGTTTTAGTTGGTAACTTTCATTGACTAGCTTGAAACGGACATAATTGCTATACGACTTATATTATATAATTTATTTCATTTTATAAACTCTTTTATACCTAAATTTATAAAAAGAGATGCAATTTGGACATTGCTAAATGTAGTAAACGTAGTCAATAAGCACACTAAGAATATTTGAGTCTTTTAGTCAAGTCATGAACCTTGTCCTGCCTAACAATGCCCGCTTATGAGCTGTCCAAGCAATGTCCGCCTCCAAGTGAGAGCCAGCCTTGCCAATAACAGCTTCCAATTATGGAAATGGTGCATGTCCATGGCAGAAAAGTGCACCAATACGCGCCAACTCAAAGCCATCCACGCCATTTACATTACTCTTGGTCTTCACCGCAACACTTACGCCGTAAGCAAGCTCCTCGATTTTTCTGCCCTTTCAAATTCCGGCGACCTTTCCTATGCCTCACGAATCTTCGCGCAGGTTCGAACTCCCAATACTTTCCTTTACAATATTCTCATTAGGGCTTACTCTCGCAGCTCACAACCCCAATTTTCCCTTCATTACTTCAATCTCATGTTACAAAACAATAACGCTGCGGCTCCTGATAGTTTTACGTTCCCGTTTCTTCTCATCGCTTGCGCTAATGGTCCTTTGGAAGTAGAGGGAAAGCAAATGCACAGTTGGGTAGTTAAGAATTCGTTTTCCGCGTCAGATGCACATGTACAGACAGCATTGATTCGGTTTTACACCAATTGCAAAGCATTGGATGATGCACGCAAGGTGTTCGATGAAATTACTGACATTGATGTTATTCAATGTAATGTTTTAATGAGTGGGCACCTGCAATGCGGATTAGCCAAGGAGGCATTGAGTATTTTCCAAGATATGCTGGGGCATGGAGTTAGTGCGGATGAGTATTGTGTGACCACAGCACTTGCGGCCTGTGCTCATTTAGGTGCTCTTGAGCAAGGGAAATGGATTCATGAGCATGTTATGAAGAGAGAGTGGGTTGAATCTGATGTTTTTATCGGCTCTGCTCTTGTTGATATGTACGCTAAGTGTGGGTGTATTCACATTGCTTCTGAGGTATTCGACAGCATGCCTACGAGAAACAGGCATTCGTGGGCAACAATGATTCGTGGGTTCGCGGTCCATGGTAGTCCGGAGCTAGCAATAAGCTGTTTGGAGAGGATGCAAGTGGTCGATGGACTTAAGCCTGATGGTATTGTCATTCTTGCAGTTTTAGCAGCGTGTGCACATGCAGGGCTTCAGAAAGAAGGCCAGCTTTTGTTGGATAAGATGGAATCATTATATGATATTGCACCGGAACATGAACATTTCAGTTGTGTAGTGGACTTGTTATGCAGGGCTGGAAAATTGGATGACGCACTTAAGCTCATTAGAAGGATGCCAATGAAACCGCGGGCCTCAGTTTGGGGCGCGTTATTGAGTGGTTGCCGAAATCACAACAATGTTAGTCTTGCAGAACTTGCCGTTAAAGAGATTTTGTTGGTAGAAGATGGCAATGAAGCTGAAGAAGATTCTGCTTATGTTCAGTTATCCAATATATATTTGGCAGCTCGACAATGTGATGATGCACGTCGAATCAGGAGGATGATTGGTGACAAAGGGCTCAGGAAGACCCCTGGGTACAGTGCAATTGAGATTGATGGGATGGTTAATGAGTTTGTAGCTGGAGATGTCTCCCATTCATGTTTAACTAACATACATGAGGTGCTTGACTTGATATATCTAGATCCTGATTTCAACAACCTAATATAGCATGAGCAAGCTTGCTTGTGTGTCACAACTCATATCACGAGTATAAGACAGCATGTTGTTGCAAGGGGCATTCAACTATTATTTGGAGATCAACTGGTCTGCAACTATGGTTTCTAGATGGAAGCAGACTTTAAGACCTGCAGCACCCTTTCAAGCTAAACTTGCCATGTTTTGTACCCTCAGCACCATGAGATCCTGCTACAGCCCCTGCTATTTGACCAGCCTATTGTGTTTCTCAATTTGGAGCGAAGGCATGAATTTGACAGTGTACTGCTGTCCAGCAGTTGTTTTCCCATGCTATATTCTTGAGGGAAAAGTCCATGTACCAATGGGAAGTGTGGAACTTGGGGCAAGTATACAAGTGTGGATTGTGATAAACTTCTAATCAAATTCGTGCTGCAGTAATCAGTCTACTATTTATCAACCCAAATTTGCATGGTACTAGCCTCATTAATTACTTATCTAGATGAAAAGGTGACACCAATTTAGGAAATGCTGCTTCTTTCTCAAAATGCATTTACATGATAGGAAAGTTCCATGGGCGTCCATAATTTTCAATTTTACATCTCCTTAGGAAATTCATTAATTTAATCGGGTCTTGCTCTATTTTTCTCATTCTGAGAAAACGAAGTACCTATTTAAGGTCACAGCTGGATCGCTGGAGGTGTCGACTAATATAGGCCAATTCATGTTTCGAAATTGTCTGATTACTTTTAAGCAGATCTAGTTAAAGAACTGTTTGCTTCTATAAGATTTTCTGCCTTTGGACTGAGCATATTTAATTGACTGGAATTGCCATCTAGAATTGACTCGCTCATAGATCTGATGTGATGTCAACTCATACTTTTTTTCAATTATTTGGCTTTTGACTATTAACTGGGATATCATTAGCCCAATTATTGGAAACATCACAATTTTGGACCGGAATGTTCCATCAATATCAGAGCCCATTCCTACTTGGTTTCCCCCCTTTGGTATTATGCTGGAATATTAGCTTCCTAGGAACACGATTACAGACAGCGTAACCTTTGTGGTCCCGAATAATCACACCATGTTAGAAATCCCATTTTCCGTTGACCATTTATGACATTGAATCAATCAAATAGAATAAATTGTAGTAATAGAAAAAGACCATTGAATTTAACTTTTCCCTTGCAACCTATCGAAAGACTTGAAATGACTATACAATAAGTATGTTCCAATGAAACATTCTCTACTTATATTTATGATAATTATTACACCTAATCGTGACTATCATGCGCATTGTTGTGTCGAATATGGATTAACTGATAACCACCTATATTTAAAGGAAATAACTTTCTAAACTAATTACGACTTGAATTGAAAAATATAATTTTATTAGGATTTCACGTATTCTATTTTATTGGTCTAATAATGTGAAAAGAATTATGTGAGTAAAACGAATATACGGTATCATCGTAACTTATAAGATGATCTTCCCTTATATATGGAGGACCCTATCAAAAAGTTCCATCATTTTCAAAGAATAAACCTGCAAAGTTTGCTAAGGCATTGAACCACTTATCCATACTCCTGATAACTTTTGGCATGAGGTGCTGTTTGTTTGGGGAGAGAGGTGATGGCCCTTCATTGCCTCTACGAGTCCCAATTTTTCCTTATTCATACGTCTTTCCCATTTAAAAAATAAAGTAACTCTTCAAAATTTCTAAATGCACCACAACCAAATTTTAAAAAAATTGAAATTAGTGAATAAAAATATTCCCAAATATATTATATACAGAAAAGAAGAAGTGAAGATCCCTACCAGCAAAAAAACATACCACGACTAGATCACGTGCATAAAATTGCATAATTAACAAAATGACAAATTATAAGCCTCGAGTTGCTCACCTTCTCTCTTTTATTTTTTTAAAAATAAAATACGAATATGGTAGACAAAAAGACATTGTACCTTTATAACTTACAGTGACAGAGGGATAAAGCAGCCACTAATTTTTATATATTAGTATCTCCTAAACCTTTCCACGTCCCCTTTCCAGTGTCTTACACTTTCTAATGTATATTCCAGAATCCAATACTACCCCACAATATTGACCCCTCCTATTGGATTTGTTATATCTAACGTCCACATAATAAATACCATAGTAACCACTACATTAGTAGCAATAAATAAAGTATTTCTTTTTCTTGGTGGCGGTTTGAAGCAGCCTTTTTCTCTCTGTTCTCGTGACTCCATGTGTTTGTAGCTTAATGCCTTCGCAATAATTTCAAGATTTTGCATATACTTCGGATATTTCGGGTCTTCACTCATTATTTTTCTCCTTTTCCTTTATCTACACGGGATTCCTGAATCTGTGGGTATATATCTTTACTTTTTTCGGACTCTTTTTCCTGTTTTCATGAAAGAAAAAGGACTCTTTACGAAATAATGTAAATACATATTCGTGTATTAAATCTGGTTGTTTCTTGAGCTTTGGCAGTGAAAAGAGAGAATGAGAAGTGGGGTTGAGAAAAGTTCAAATCTTGGAGCTTTTAGTCAGCCAGAGAGAAAGAAAGTGAAAGAGAAAGAGAAGAAAAAGAAGATGATGAAGAAAGTGGAGGAGGACAGTGTTGTTGAGAAGAAGATTACAGTTGGTGTTTGTGTAATGGAAAAGAAGGTGAAATGCGGCCCCGAGGTTCTGTTCTATTGTTTTGATTGGTTGCAATTGCAGAGCATGCACCAAGAATACTAGTGCTATACTTATTTTTTATTAGCTTACCAGCAATTATTAACCCCCCACTGATTCTTTTCAATTTGATCAAATTTAGGTCTTCTCAGCTCCAATGGGACAGATCCTTGAAAGACTTCAATCATTTGGTGAATTTGAGGTATTCAGTCATTTGCTAAATTAGCCAACTAACTTTCATTTTTGTAATATTGGGTCTCCTGAAAAGTACTTTTCTTGGTAATAATTTTTAAGTATTCATCTTATCCAAGATTCAGCATTTTTCTTATGATATTGGCTCTCCTAAAAAGTACTTTTCTTGGAAATATATCACTCAAAGTATGGTGATACTCCATTGATCAAGTGGTGAACTGACTTTGCAGAGTGCATTTCTAGTTTGTTGTTAAAAGTGTATTATCTTTCTGACTAGGACTTTATACTTGCAGGTTATGTACTTTGGTGACAAAGTTATTCTGGAGGATCCAATTGAAAGGTACAATCCTGGAAACAACATTGACATACCATTGCTACTTCATATTCTATAATCTTTCTCTTTGTTGTTCGGTAATAAGGTATTTTTGATGGCTTACACATCCCGTTATCCTTAAGTTTGATGTTTTGTCTTCCTTCTGCACTATATACTATGCGCCATGTTAATTTAGTGGATTATGTCATGGTTGCAGCTGGCCGATATGCGATTGCTTGATTGCCTTCTACTCCAGTGGATATCCTTTGGAGAAAGCAGAAGCATATGCTTCATTGAGAAAGTAAGTTTCATCCATCCTTTTCCGTATGTAGTTTCAATGTTCATGCATGCTCGCTTTTGTGTTATTCTGCATCCTCTGAATATCTATTTCAAATGATCTATGGCTGGCATCACCAGAGTAACTGCTAGCACGAGATATTGTAGAGTCCTTGAAATTTTATTTGCTTTCGAAAAACTTCGGTAAAGTTGAGGATTTTCTTTATCACACTTGCAACATTGGTGTTGTGGCTTCTTCTCTGATTATTAATAGTCCAGCCCATATCTATAGCCGTATAAAATCACGTTTTGTCTGTCTGAACATAAAAAAACAAGGTTAAGGCTTTTGATGTCATAGATGATTGTCATATCCTTTTCTTATTAATCTTTTGGTTTCTCAAGTGTGATAACATGTATTATGCTCTGGTGTAAAATCAGTTGTTTGTGATTGATTCTTTTGGCAAGCTATAAATGATTGGCGGGCAGATTTGAAGCATTCATTAGGAGTTTAGGGATAGTTGAAAATGCAGGATAGAGTTTATCGAAAAGATAATGCAAGATTTAGAAAAAAAAAAAAGGTCGTAAGACTTTTGCTTTTGGTTTGTGTCGTAATTGACTAATTTCCTTTGCAAAGACGTTTCTTAAGCTACTACTTGATCATCAACCTTGAAATTTTGATATTTGTAATGATGACAACAACTGTCAGGTCATATTATTTTTGTCTAGACAAGGTCCCAAAACCAAGAAGATCTGATACTGTTGAGTTGGTGAAGCTCCAAGGTTGAATATCTGTCTTATAATGATGAGAATTTGCCATCTTAATAGAACCTTCTTTTTGAAAAGTAGAAAAATAACCTCTTGTTTTCCCCCTGTAAATGTTGGAAAGAAATATTTAACACACTTATATAAACTTTGGCATCACTGTGGACAACTTATGATCGTCAATTATCTCGTCTGTCTTAGGCCTTTCCTTGTAAATGAATTGGAACCGCAATACCTTCTTCACGACCGGAGGAAAGTATACGAGGTATGTATTAGTTCTTGGTTATTTCTGCCGTTCAGGGGAAGCAGAAAAGTCCATGAGTTTTTTTTTTTTTTTTGATAAGGAGAATTCTGTGGCTAATATCTTTTGTCTAGATCTATGATTGGATTGGCAATACTTTGAAACAAAATTTTCCTCACCTAGATATGTACAAAGATTCAAAAGAAATGTATTGTCTTCTATGCACTATAAGAGTCAATGCATATGCTGATATTGTTAGAAAAGGTTATACCATCATCTGTCTGGATATTCCGCAAAAGTAGGAATCAGGCTTAATTCAACATATGTTTCCAAGTACTGCCAATCCCATTGTTATCGCTTCAAGTTGTTGAGGTCTCCACTTTAGTCTACATGTGAAAAAGCTGCTTTTAAATAGTTAATTGCGTCGGCAACACTACCCTGGTGGGGGCGCATTCTTTTGATCTAACCTTCTATAAGTTATGCTACTCCTTGCATTTTCCCTTTTCCTTGAAAACGAAAATGATTTTGACATCTTCCTTTCTGTTTTAATCGTGAGATTTCAGCGTCTTGAGATATATGGAATCCCTGTGCCAAGGTATGCTTGCGTTCACAGAGAAGAACCGCACCAACATTTGGATTATTTTGTTGAAGATGATGACTTTGTTGAGGTTCATGGGAATCGCTTTTGGAAACCTTTTGTGGAAAAGCCTGTTAATGGTCAGTCTCTCTTTCTATGCATGATCAGTTTTTTATATTTTTGCACTAGAACGAAAATGTATGTGTTTGGCAGCTTGCCAGTTAGATGAAAAGATAGGACTCATATTCTCAGAGTACCTTGATAAATAACCACTTTGCTGGTATTATAATAGTTGGACAAACAATGATGCCTCTTGATTAAGATTTCATACTTATTAGGTTGTTGTTGGTAACATGCGGTTTTAAAGTTCTGTTTGATTATTTCAAAGAGTTGTTATTTCCCTTGCATATGAATACTGCAATTAGTATTTATTACTGTAGGCTTTTTGAACCATGGAATTGTTGTCAATGCTGTCTGCTTGTGAATATGGTGAACTTGTGATATTGTAAAAATACCACTCAGGAAGGGAAAAATCAATCTCTTACTTGCTTTTATGTAGCTGATGACCACAGAATAATGATTTACTATCCTAGTTCAGCTGGCGGGGGAATGAAGGAATTGTTTCGAAAGGTAACATATTACTTAAAAAGGAAAATTGGAATTGCTTTCTTGATTAGATTTTGATTTGACCAGCGTCCTTTGCGTTTCTGCTTCTTATTTCTTTTAAGAGTCCTTGTATTTAACACCCCCCCCCCCCCCCCCCC
>MCJB01048428.1:36768-59868 GCA_002018475.1 Nicotiana obtusifolia | reverse complement strand
ACAATTTCTTTTTTTGTAATTCCTTTTGATAAGCAAAATATTTTATTAAATAGTAAGAACTGAACACTAAGGTAGTACGGGATACTATCATGGGAAATTTTTCCAACTAAAAAATCTGTTCAATCTGTAACGAGCTAACAAAATTTACCATAGCAGAAACCAAGGGCAATTAGTTCATTTCAGGTTAAGCAGGGGATCAAGACTCAAATGTTCATAGGGCAATTAGTTCATCAGCCTGGTTGGCAAAGGTAGTACAGCACAGGGATATGTGGTAGGCGCACCATATCTGGCATTTAATTGGAGAAAGGTTAGAGGAGGGTCCATTATCCACCGGCTATCGAAGCTGGAAACAACAGATTTGTCGGCTATCAAAAAAGACTATCCTCTTCGTATACATCAGAAAATTCAACCAGAATGCTAAATTGCTAAGACATTTATGTTTCAAAATCTGGATAGCAGTAGATTTGCCTACGAAGCATCGTTGGTTCCTTCCTCTCCTTATCACCCTACACAGACAGACTGGAATGGCTTCCAAATCTTGATAAGTTTCTTTTTGACCTTAAAACCAGTCTGGCACAACAAGAGTTCTTTTGCGATCCTCGCCATTACTCGTTGCACCTCAAAAATGATTACAAACAAAATCCACAGTCAATAGCCATTTGTCATTGCAGAAAAAGATGTTTAATGTCATCCATCTCTCTTTCCCACGTGTTAGAATATGTAATTTCAATTAATGTAATTTGACTTCTTTTCCTTCAGGTTGGTAACCGCTCAAGTGAGTTCCATCCAGAGGTTAGAAGAGTGAGACGTGAAGGATCCTACATATATGAGGAATTCATGCCCACAGGAGGAACAGACGTTAAGGTTTGTAACATTGTACTTCAGTATCCTTGCATGAATGATTTTGCTTTAATTGGCTATCAAATTTAATTTGTTTGTCTGGTCTATTATGAAAATATATACTTGAAAAACACCTATCTGGCTCGAGGTCTTCCTCTTTTTCTGTCAATTCGGATCTACCAGTTGATTTATCGTATGGTATGGTAAAAGCATACTAATAACATAGTGCATAAGTCACTTTGTGGCTGGTGTATGGATTTGATTTGGTGAGAAGAAACTATAAATATGTTCAAAACATTTGCATATACATCATAGGACTTTAGGAACTAACTAAAAATTTCAATTTCATATATGAACATGTGCATATTGTGCATGATTATCTAAGCTATATGTCCTTCTCATTCACTTATCAAATAAAATTGTCCTTCTCATTCACTTATCAAATAAAATTTTCTTCTGTTTCGCTTTGTTACCGGGATCCTTCTAAAATATCATTGAGTGTGTGTTGGATCCTTCAAAAAATAATTCATTTTTGGAGCATCCGACGTGGGTGTGCCATTTTTGGAGGATCCGACAAACATAGCTTTTTTGATCTCTTTCATTAAGGGAACGGGGGAAAGGAGGCTGAGAGAATTTATTTTTGCATGTACATGCGTGCAGTTCAACTCTCATCCCCTCAAAAATAAAAGAAGAGGTGTAAGTTACCTACCTTAGATATATCTTATATATTTATCCTAAGCAACTCTCATAACAGGTTGTAGCTTTCTGGATTTACTTCTGGTTTAAACCTGTCAAGTGTCTTTGTTAGGTAGGAGTAACCATGCACATGTTTTTGCTTTGTGTCAAAAATTTTGTAGCTTATCCCATGATTTGAGTTTTCTTCTTATATTTACATAGGTGTATACAGTTGGTCCAGATTACGCACATGCAGAGGCAAGGAAATCTCCTGTTGTTGATGGTGTTGTAATGAGAAACACTGATGGGAAAGAAGTAAGTTATTTCTTCAACATAACTCTCCCTATTTTTTCCTATTCTCTAATTTGGAGGCCTGTTGCCAAATAACAAAGAAAAGAATAGGAAAGGAAGGTATCATGTACTTCACCCATTGGATTTTATCCATTCTCTTGCACTATGTGAGAGACGCACTTATATCCCCCCTAAAGATCCTTCAAAATTAAGAACTTAACAAAGTGATGAGAGATGGTCACTTTAGTGGTAGAGTTCCTCTTGTCCAACTATTATGCTTGGGGTTTGAGTTAAAACCCCTGTTGCCTTGGAAGGAGATAAGTGTGGTTCGGGGTTTGGGCAAAAAAACAAAGGAGTATCAAAGTAGTGAGCTTCTCTTTCTCTCATATGGAAATGTTGGGGATCCAGTGTTATCCTTTGAGCATTTAGATTAAACTGTGTGAAATAGTCAGTACAATCAGTTTATGTTGCTACAGAAACTTATTTGCAATATATTGAAAGTTGCTTCATTTTGCAGGTTCGATATCCTGTTCTACTTACCCCTACAGAGAAGCAAATGGCCAGAGAAGTTTGCATAGCCTTTAGGCAAGCAGTAAGTCACCTAAGTCTATTACATGTCAACACATATTGGTGTACAATGTTGTTATACTTTCAACAAGCATGGTGGAAACTGCTGCAGCTATTTTGAGTAGGTTGACCGTCCAGTGTCCACTATCTCACAGTCAATTAAAAGTTGACTTTCTTGGCCTCTAATGTCTCGTTGCCTGTGCATGATAGTCCAACTGCAGAAGATAGATGACACCAATGTCCTCGTAACCTATATTTATAAGATATGATTCTGTAATGTATGTTCAACTATATTTATGGCTTTCTCTTCCTTTCTCTGCCAAATAAACATGGTTTATCTTTTATATCGGGGTTTGGAGATACATGGAGATCCCAAGGCTGAAGCATATACGCTGGCTAATGTTCCCCTTTTTCTCTTTGATGGTGTTAACTAAATTTATCTTCGTTTTCTCCATGTGCACTGAGAAAACAAACCAATGAAATTACCCTTCCTTTCATTTCAGGTTTGTGGCTTCGATCTATTGCGCAGTGACGGGCGTTCATATGTTTGTGATGTGAATGGCTGGAGCTTTGTAAAGAACTCTTACAAGTAAGTTTCTTCATCTTCCCCAAAGATCAATTAGATGAGACATATAGTCCAATCTAATCAGTGTTTTAAGCTTTCCTCTTATCAGTTTCATAATTAAGGTAGTCTTAAAGACAACAAAGGTCTGTAGGTGTGTCAATATGAGGATGTTCAAAGGGTACCAAGTAGACCTAAACCCACGTTGAAGAAATCATCTCAAAGACCTACATATGTAAATCTAATGAAACACAATGGAAGCGAAAGACTCATATAAGATTATACATGGAAAAAGACAGGGTTTTCGGTTGACCAGTTCTAGAATGCATCCACTGATGAAAGTCATTATCCCAGTGAATAGTGCCAGCTTCTACTGTTGTGCAAAGTGATGTAAGGACCCCTAGGATATGTAGTACCAGTAATGACCAACACTGTAAGGAAGAACGAAAGTCAGCAGGAAAAAAAAGTAAAAAAGGAAATACTTGAACCTAAAATGTGAGAAAAAGTGAACATGTCAATACCAATAGGTTCACTTGTAGGTTTTTTCTTAAAACAATATTTTTTGGGATTAATAACCTTAATTGACTTAAGATGCATGCCTCTTTTTCCCTCCCTTCCCCTGCCCGATATCTGTTCCATCTAGGTAGAATGCTTTTACAAAGAAACTTAGAGAACAATTATCTTTAATCGGTGAACATCTTTTTATTTTTTATTTTTTTGAAAATGTAATGAAAATTTGATTAAAGAATAGCACCCAGAGAGTGGAAAGGAAAAGTATTACAACCCCAACTGTATGCATCTTACTACACTAGCGACATTTGATTCATGTTGTATTATTCAAAAACTCGAATTTATCAAAAAATAAAAGAATAACTAGAACTTGTTGTTCAACTTTCTATCAATTTTTTATTGTTAGGTTGTATCATGCTTGTTTGGGACCTTCATTTGTACTGCATGTATTTTGGGTTTATAGAATTCTTCTTGCCTTTTTAGTGTCACTGCTGTTGGTGTGTCATCATAATATATCCTTACTGTCATCATTAAATCTGTTATGTAATCATAATAGTAGCAGCTATATGACTGGTAATTTGGTCCTAAAGATAGTTCTTGCAACGATGCTTGAGTAAAGGTACTATGACGATGCTGCTTGTGTGTTGAGGAAGATGCTTCTAGACGCAAAAGCTCCACATCTTTCATCGACAATCCCACCAACTTTACCATGGAAAGTCAATGAACCAGTTCAGCCTTCTGAGGGGTTAACACGTCAAGGAAGTGGGCTTGGCACATTTGGACAATCAGAGGAGCTACGATGTGTAGTTGCAATTATTCGGCAGTAAGACATACTTCTTATGCATATTACCCTTGCAGTTTAGAATCTTTTTTCTCCTTATTAACCATTATCAACTGGAACAGTGGTGATAGAACTCCAAAGCAGAAAGTGAAATTGAAGGTTACGGAGGAAAAACTCTTAAATTTGATGTTAAAGTACAATGGCGGTAAACCTAGATCTGAGGTGCTTCTTTGCTTTCATGATACAATTGCTTTTCTCTATCCTTCTCAACGTTTTAGATGATCAATATTGTTCTTTTGCTTTTAAATCTTGCGCAGACAAAGCTTAAAAGTGCTGTGCAATTGCAAGATCTTTTGGATGCCACCAGAGCGCTGGTACCACGTTCTAGGTAAGTGAGACTGTGATACTTAAAGAGTCATGTATAATCACATTGATTTCTTTATCTCATATTTGATTTTTGTAGCTTATACCCCTCAAACAAAGATAATGTTCTTTATGCTCCAATAGATCTTTATGCTCTAATAACTTACTTCATTTGATTTTGCGTTTTTTCAACCTATTTAGTTCGTGATTGCTGTGAGACTTGGGGGGTGGGGGTGGGCGGGGACTTTATTTCTCCAAATAGTGCCTCTTAAGGAGTTTTTCAGGATAGCTACTCTAACCAGCAAAGGGAGGGAGAGAGGAAGGGAGAGAGATAATATAACTCTAGTTTTAATCTTGTGCCTAATCAAACTAGAAATCTATGTTTTGGGCAGCGGGATAGATACATTACTGTTTGCATGGCCGTGAAATTGCACACTTGTGCTTTTCAACCTGTTAAATGCATTATGCCGTATAGTTTCTACCATTTCCAACATGGTATATCTATGTACCACAGATGGATATCTGCGATCGCTTGTAATGTTTTCCTTATGTAGAACAGCTTTCCTAGTTGTTAATCAAGCCTATCATTGTCCATGTTGCTCTGACTCCCTTAGGCGAAAAGACCTTTACTTTTATTGATGGACCTGTTGATACGGCTGCTGCTTTTATACAGCTTGGCCTTGCTATCGCTCCTCTGAACTTTGCTATTTTACTATGGATTTCTAAAGTTGAATGAAACTCAATATTTTACTTGCACTTTAAAGACAGCTACATGTTCTTTATCTATAAAAAATAGCAGTTGTCAAATTATATGTTCTTAATGTGCTCAATCCGTTCCTTATACTGATCTTTAGTGCTTCATAATTTCTTGAAGTCAATTTCTAAAACTACAGAGGTTAAGTTAGATTTGTTTTTCTGTAGACTAGGTAGAGAGAAGGTGGTCACTCTTGTATATGTGGTACATGATGCATACAATATAATAACTGATCCAATTTTGTTCAACTTTGTCCTGACTCACTTCTAGTTTTCTTGTCTTATGGATGATGTTGTAATGTGCTAATAAAGTTAAAAGAATGTCATTTGCTGATGGAATTTGTGTTGAAACAAAAATGGTTTTCTTGCTCATTCTTGTTGTGTAGGCCTGGTCGGGAAAGTGATAGTGAAGCTGAAGACATTGAGCATGCTGAGAAACTTCGTCAAGTAAAAGCTGTTCTTGAGGAGGTCCATACTATTTTCTTGAACTATACATCTGGCAATATGCAATATCAATTGGTATAGGAGAAAATATTAGAAAATATACATGTTCAAATTGATTGTGACCATCTCTAAGTAGGCTTTAAATGAAGCTGGTGCAGTTAATACTTTTCTTCTTTCAATTTTCTCAGTTCTTATTGATTGTTAAAATGTTAATCTGTATTGCAGGGGGGACATTTTTCTGGCATTTATAGAAAGGTTCAGTTAAAGCCGCTAAAGTGGGCTAAAGTTGCCAAGTCAAATGGTGAAGGTGAAGAAGAACGACCTGTTGAAGCTCTTATGGTTCTAAAATATGGAGGTGTTCTCACTCATGCTGGCAGAAAGCAGGTTCTATTATGCCTAATTATGATTTATTATTATCGAGAACTAGCTCGGCCTGTTGAAGTGAATATTTTCCTTGTGTCATGGATCAAAACCTTTCTTTCTTGCTTTGATGAAATTTCTGGGCAGGCTGAAGAGCTTGGAAGATACTTCCGGAATAACTTATATCCAGGTTGGCTGGTGTCCTTATCTTTCATTTAACTTCCAAAAGTTTTCTCCAAAATCAGATCTTCCTTTTGCATCATCTATTGCCAAATGAGGTTTAAGAAAGTTTCAGATAAACTACTTCCAGATGAAGCATCTAGAATTTAACAGTATTAGAAAAGTTTATTTTGCATAATCTTTGAAAATGGTGTATCAAAGCTTTGCAGCTATCCGGTTCCTATTTGATCAAATTGGGTTTTTGGGGGTGGGTGGTAGGCTCAGTGCTTCTGCCTCTTAATCTCCATCTGCTTTGAACCACAGGTGAAGGTACAGGCCTCCTTCGCCTCCATAGTACATACCGCCATGACCTAAAAATATACAGCTCCGATGAGGGCCGTGTGCAGGTTAGTTCCTTACTTTTGCTCAATAATTACTTAGTAATCTTAGCATCTGAGTCTTTATCCATTTGTTTTCTAAATTTTTTCCTGGTTGGTTTGTCAATTTTTCTCATACATGTCCCGGGCTATTTGTTTTGTCCTCTGATGTTGAGTTTGCATTATGCATGTTATGTCGGCAGATGTCTGCCGCTGCATTCGCCAAAGGTCTACTTGACTTGGAAGGACAATTGACACCAATCCTGGTTTGTGTGTTGTTATAAGGGTATGCTTCTTGAGTTGGATTCTTACAACTGAGACGATTGAAGTATGTGTTTTCTTCTTCACTTGAAGGTGTCGCTGGTTAGCAAGGATTCTTCTATGCTTGATGGACTTGACAATGCCAGTATCGAAATGGAAGACGCTAAGGTTTTCTTTTTCTTACACTGTGTTCAAATCTACAAGCACATAGTTATCTTGCCATTTTCGGACACCTAGCTCAATCAGATAGGTTTATCTGTGGACGGTCTTAGTATTCTTTAGAACTTAGTATTGCACGGGTATGTTTGGCAATTACTTGAAGCATTAAAAAGTTTAGATCACTGTAACAGTTGAGTAAAATCCTGTTTACAAAGGTAGGATCTTTCAACTTACAAAAATGCTTTTATCATTCTGCTGTTAAAATACCTTTCCCCTTGTTCTCTTTAGGCAAGGTTGAATGACATAATTACTTCTGGAACAAGGACACTTCATAACAATGAATCATCAGAGAAACCTTGGATGGTTGATGGGGCAGGACTCCCTCCTAATGCATCTGAACTTCTGCCCAAATTGGTAAAGTATTAATGTGTATCTCCTATTGAATCAATCTTCTGGTAAAAATCATTTTAAAGTTCATGATTCATCTTCTGATTCTGGTCGAATATTTATCCTTTTACCCCCTTATTCTACTTTCTTTTCCTTGTCAGTGGAATCCTTTGTTCTGAATCCTTGATGTCACTCAACTAATACTGCAAGCATTTAAATTTTGTTCTTTGGTGCTTTTCCTTCTCTTATGTTGCTTTGTGTATTTCTATATTTTTATTCTGATTTAATCTGTGTCTTGCAATCAGGTGAAATATACTAAGAAGGTGACAGAGCAAGTGAGGCTTCTTGCTAAGGATGAGGATGAAGAACTTGCAGAAACAAGCCCATATGATGTAATTCCACCTTATGATCAGGCTAAAGCGCTTGGTAAAACAAATATTGATGTTGATCGTATTGCTGCGGGTTTACCTTGTGGCAGCGAGGGATTTCTACTAATGTTTGCAAGATGGAGAAAACTAGAGAGGGATTTATATAATGAACGGAAAGAGTAAGTTTTGCTAACTTAATCAAACCTTTTTTTTAGCTTGAACATATGCTTGCTGCATCTTGGACCTTTGGTGCCCAGATGCTAATTTATTGGTATTGTTCTCCTGCCAATCTTCACCAATCTGCTCATTGTGGATTAAAATGGTTTCCTTGTTGGTGTTTTCCCTAACACTCTATATTTAAATACAGCCGTTTCGATATCACACAAATTCCAGATGTTTATGACTCGTGCAAGTAAGTGAACTCTATAACATTCTTAGCATATTTGGTTAATGAAGAATATTTCCTCTCTTTTTTTATCAACATGCCGCATTGACACTGAAAGAGCATGCTCAAGCTTCTGGGTTTTGTCTGTTATGTCCTTGACTTTATGTTTTTTTGAACTTTTTTCTTTTGTTTACAGGTATGATCTTTTGCACAATTCACATCTAAATCTAGGGGGGTTGGATGAACTCTTTACGGTTGCTCAGGTACAATGAGGATCAACTACAAACATGAGTAGCTTCTTAGAAAAAGAACGGATAACTCCAAAACCCCTGCTCGCCACCCCACCGCACAAAAAAAGGAAAAAAATGACTCCAGAACAAGATAAAAGTCTGGTATCATATTACTAATCTTAATTTTCTTTGTAGCAACACTTGTATATGGCATTGCTGCTTTTCCAGATCTTTAGGTTACGGGTCTGCTTTTCCGGGTCTTTAGGTTACGAGTCTGCTTTTCCGGGCTTTTCAAATTCTAAAAGAAAGTATGATTGGTTTTGAGTTTCAGCTACTTGCAGATGGTGTTATTCCAAATGAATACGGGATAAATCCAAAGCAGAAGTTAAAGATTGGATCAAAGGTAAACATCTTACATTCAGAGCAATGTCTATTTCTCGGTGTTTTCCTTTATCTGTAGTAGAAAGATTTCATGCGTTCTTTCTTTCTACCTATTGTTGGATAGACAGTAACATATAACATTTTGTACCACCTACTCACTGCTATTGGCACTCTTAGATTTCGCTACTTAATTTGAATGGGGTAGTCTATAGTTATTAAAGAAGTCTGGGCAAGTTGTGTTGTGCTTAAGAGTTCCTGGTATATCTATTGGGTATCTTTAGGAGCTTGGCAGTTGGACCTCCACATTTTGTCAAATATTAATGTCCACTGAAGCTAGAATTGGTTCACCATTTTTCACAGTTTCTTGTCTCTTATCACTGGTCTGCAGTAAGGAATTGAGACTACTAATTATAAATGCCGTTTGACATGCTGGTTTCAGTTTGACTTTGACTTTGCTGAAAAATAAGATTGATATAGCTCTTCTCCCTTGCTGTTGGTGAAGGTGTGCTTAAGGAGGCAATGAAAATCAATCATTTTACCTAGCTAGAGTTGTAGTTGCACTATAATGTTATGAGTCAATGAACAGTCAACAGGTTTGATTGACTGGTCGTAAAGTTAATTAAAGCCTGCTTCTAACAAATTAGAAGCTTATGCGTGTATTGGAGGAAGAGTAGTTTGTGTATTGCTTCTTGTCCACTACAATAACCATCACTCTGGCAACCATTACGTACAGAATTTGAGGTCGCACATTAACTTATCTTGGATCCACCACTATTTTTAACCAGAATCCGATGAAAGAAGGGTTGTGTAATATGTTTGCATTTATATGACATCTTGTTATGATAGTGCAGGCTTATATAGATATCAATGCATAATTTATGAGTTGTTCATTCAGATTGCTCGCCGCTTGTTGGGTAAAATTATGATTGATTTAAGGAATACCCGTGAAGAAGCTCTAAGTGTGGCTGAGTTGAAAGGTTGTCAAGACAATCATTTGACAGTGAATAAGACAACAAAGGAAGATACAGAGCACCACCATACCAAGCCTCACACTCGGAATGAAGAGTCTAGGAGAACTAGCTTCAATAGTGAGAGATCCATGGATCAAGATGATGATGATGACAAAGAGACTAAGTACCGCTTAGATCCAAAGTATGTGTTCCCTTAATTAGATGTTCAACGAACTTGTATTTCCCACTGTTATTTTTGTTTTTATCTAGAAACGTCTCTGTAAATCAAGATAAGGATGCAGAAATACTTTCTTGTATTATTTTTTATTATTTTGTGCTTTACCTTTTCAGGTATGCAAATGTCAGAACACCTGAAAGACATGTGCGAACACGCCTATACTTTACATCAGTAAGTGAAAAATTGCAATTGAATTGTGTTGTAATTCTACTGTATTTTCAATCTGCTGTTCATACTTTTGGCCCAAGGGAACTTTCTGGCTCACACGAGAGCAGCATCTTGAGATCAAAATTAATAAATAAATACATATGTAGCTTATAATTTTGGTTGAGATGGTTCACATAACTTAATTATTGTAAAAACTAGTTAGCAAAGATCAAACTCTGATCAAATTTTATTTATCAATCATGGATGGTTAATAACCTTGGAGTTTACAAACAGTTTATGTGTGAATGAGAATAATCTATCACATCAAAGAATTTTCTCAGTTTTCTTCAGCTGACTCATTCTGTCATATATAACTATTTAATATGCCTGCGATGTGGTATTTCTCTCTTTGAACTTATTAACTCTACTTATTTTATATGATTAGATTTTGTTTAGACACTGTAGTACCATTAACCTTTTGTTTACTGTTATTTTCTCTATTTAGATTTTTCTCTTTTTCCCCCCTCCTCTTCTCTTCTCCAAATTCTGGTTTACCAATTGTTTGACTTGACAGGAGTCGCATATTCATTCCTTGATGAATGTTCTTCGTTACTGTAATCTGGATGAGTCTCTTCAAGAAGAGGCCAGCCTTGTCTGCGACAATGCTTTGGATCGCTTGTTCAATACCAAGGAGCTGGATTACATGAGTTATATTGTACTGAGGATGTTCGAGAACACAGAGGTTTGTACATTCGTTTATACTACTGAAGCACAAAAATAAATGTAAAGGCAGGATAAGTTTTGAATCAGTATTTTGGTGTACCTTAAGTATGTGGAAGCTACTTTCTGTTTTTCTTTGGGTGTTTTGGAGAATTGGGTGGGAAAGAGAACTAAGCAGACTCGATACAGCCATAACTCTGCACCTTTCTCTTATGTTTTTGCAAGCAAAGAGGTTATCTTAAATGTGATAGTGTTCTAAAGAACAGAAATCATATAGTAATCCCCTCGTTTTTTATTGGTAAGTAAAAAAGATTTGTTATTTTCGAATATTTTGAGCATCACTGAACTTCACCAGAAACTTTCCCAATAGAACTAACTCCTCAACGCCCCTGCCCCACACCCCATATCCCTGGGGAAAAGTCAGGTATGATTCCGACATTTTTGGACTTTGCATATGAATTGATGACAGCAATGTTAGCGGAGTATCGTATATTCCAGAAGATTTTAGGGCTGAAGTTCCTACTTACACTCGTTGGTTTGAAGACACAGTGTCTGGGATGAACACTTGATTAGCCTTGTAGCAACATGTGATGTAATGGTGTTTTTGTCTGATGTGGAACTCCTGATAGATGTCTGCCGGATTCACATTGTATCCATTTGGTGCAGGTGGCTTTGGAAGACCCTAAAAGGTTCCGCATAGAGATGGCCTTTAGCCGTGGTGCTGATCTATCGCCACTGGAAGTAGTATGTCTTTCTATTTCACGAAATGTAATTGAAAAGTTGGATCTTTACAATAAATCTCTGACTGCTATAACCACCAACAATGCCATCTCATTTTGGTGAATGCCTATGCTAAGCTATGTTATAAATGAGACACTCCGGCTTTATTTTCGTTCCATGTTTTTGTAGAAAAATGATGAGATAGCTGCTTCATGGCATCAGGAGCACACACTGCCAATAATGGGTCCTGAAAGGCTTCAAGAAATTGGTTCTTATCTTACGTTGGAAAACATGGAAAATATGATTCATCCTTTTGCCATGCCGGCTGAAGATTTCCCACCACCATCAACTCCTCAAGGATTCTCAGGCTACTTTTCGAAAAGTGCATCGGTTCTAGAGCGCCTGGTAAAAATTTGGCCATTCCACAAACATGGGAACACTAACGGGAAGTAGTGCAATTTCTTCCCTGTTGGATGGTTCTGCTCTCAAACTGAGGTTTGGAGATTATTTCCTCTAAGTGCTTTGTCACAATCAAATCAAGAATCAGTAACAGCTGAAGAATTCCAGAAGAGAAGCTATAATGTCGATTATTGTTCTTTTAGATGTGCTTTTTCCTTCTCTCTCTCTCTCTCTCTCTCTCTCTCTCTCTCTCTCCTCTTTTTTCATCATTAATTCTTGTAGATAACAGAAAATTTTGCAGTGACCTTTAGCTCCAGCGGTAAGCTCACAGCCTACATTTATAACAGAGTGAGCCTAAAATGTAAATGTGCTCTGCTATGAATTCTTGTTTGCTAGTTAATCTTATAAGTCTTTTGTTTCTTGCTTCGTTATGACTATTCTCTTTCTACTGATATTCATGTGATGATGCGTTGATAAGAAGCAGGAAGTTCCTGAATAATTGTTATTGTCTGACCAAATATGAGATCCAACTATTGAATCTTATTCTCCCATAAACTTTTCTCCAGTTAACCACAGTGATGAATATAACTTGTCTAAAGTTAGTAATATAGCATTATATTGAATTGAATATAAGAATCGTCATTTTGACCTTTCAATAACAAGTGACATCGTGAAAAAGCCATGGACTGGTGGATGAGGGCGATACTTTAAAGCGTTAAATGTGAATTTACTATATCTTGTGTCCGTTTGACCCTTCCATAACCAATGACATGCCGAAAATACGGCGGTGTGGGTGTGAGTGACAGAGTGAGGACGGAGAAAATTGCTTTGAATATGTCACTACACCCTTTACGTCATTCTCATGTCACTTCTGTAAAATTGCCATTCGGAATTCATTGTTATAGACTCAAAGATCAAAGAGAAAAACTAAAAGAAAACAGCAAAATAATGGTGAAGAATGATAGTAGTTCACTCTTTTCTCATTTCGCATAGTTAATGTCATTTACTGATTCTCTTTTCAGCTATATTTTGAATTTTGTTTATGCAATAACGAAGAAAAATTGTTGGGGTATAATATAACGGTATGTGTAGCAATTTCCCGAAAATTACAAAACGACACTTGAAAAGCGCCGGAGGAGATTCAAAGTGGGAAACGCACAAAAAGACTACCATACAATAGTTGGCGAAAACCGGTAAAATGGGCTAAAGGGGAAATAAGAAAGCCATTAACTTGCTTATTTATGACTGATTGAGCTTTTAAGTTTCATTTAGTCACTGATAATGCCAGTGTGGGTTAATGCATTTATGTAAAGCTCAAGTTCAGGATTAAACTATAAATAAGACCATTCCAAACACAAACTTAGAGACATTGTTTTCAATTTCTTTTTTGGGTGGGGAGGGAGAAGGATAAAGCACGCACACGCACACACACAGAGAAAAATTGAGCATGAAAAACTGGAAAAGACTTCAAAGAGATCCACCACAGTCAAATCTCATCAATACTACGTTACATTACAATACGGTAGTAAAGTAGAAATTTAGCTCGATAATTACTAGGCAGCAAATTTAGGAGCTTCCCTGTGCTTGAGAATCTTTTTCTCGAGCTCATCTTTCTTAGCCCCAACCACTCTCTCTACTTCCTTGCCTTGCTTCAGCAGCAAAAATGTTGGCATAGCTTGCACTCCAAACTCTTTTGCTACATCCTATTTATTTTAAACACCAAAAAAAACAAAATCAATCACTTCAATCATAACTGGATCTTAAATCAATTTCTAGTTTGCCGTAATAATAAATATCGTTAAATTATATTTCAGATTTCACGTACTGAGAGCTCATCGACGTCAATTTTGACGAAGTCAACGTCGGTATACTTGGCAGACATGGAGTTAATAACCGGCTCCATCATCTTGCAGGGCCCACACCATGTAGCCGCAAAATCCACTACTATCTGGCAATTAGGTTAATCGATCGAAATCAGATCTCTCGAAATTAAACCCTAAAATTTTGCATAGAGAATAGATAACAGAGTGATACCAGTTTATTTAATTGCTTTGAGGAATTGAAGTGAAGTTGCCACCGATTGGAAGAATGAAAAGCAATCACACGCGATGGTCCTGACGACGATCCTGATTCTGCCTCTGCCGCTTCCGCCGCGCCTCCGCCGAGCAAACTTGAAAGATACGATCCCATTGGGTTCTTCACACTCTTTCTCTCTCCCCCCTTCCGCACAAAGTAGTCAAAATAGGGAAGAAACTATTAAGACAGTAACAATACTGCTGCTTTTATATTACGCGCAGCTCCTAACGTCAATTGGATTTTGTCCTTTAGCTTAGTTGTCAAAATGCTATTGGTGTTTCTTAAAAACTTTTTGTTTTGGCTAAAGTTTCTTAAAAACTTAGGAGTACTTGCTTGTAAGTTGTAATGACTATTTAATCTGTCAGAAAATAACTAATTTTTTTGATTTCTTACTGTTCAATACTCACATTAAAATATGATTAAATTTGAATTCGCAACGGAATCTCTACCCTCCAACAAAGGCATTTTAGACTAATGAAAGCATTACGAAAGTATCACATTTCCGCAAGGAGATTTGACACGTCATATTTTGATTCAATTTTATTATACTTTAGGAGGAATAGAAATTTTATCATGATTAAATATAAAGCGGATCTATTAAGTATAAGCATTCAAAAATATTATTTCTATTAAGTGATTTAATAATGTAAAAATATAAATTAATTATCCATGATTAAGTGATAAATTTTTATATTCAATCATTCATGAATCTATTAGTTTGGCATAAACACTCGGTAAGATTTTGAATGATTTTAGTTTGCATGAATAATCTAAATCACCTATAATATTTGATTATGTATTTATTCATAAGTAAAGTGTACAATCACCTTAAAGCTCTTTCCTTAACAAAAGACACTCCCTAATACATAAGTAAAGTGTACAATCACCTTAAAGCTCTTTCCTTAACAAAAGACACCCCCTAATAATTTTCTTCAAAATCATAGAGGCATTAAGTGCTAGAATTATCTTTGGTACGTTGTTGGAAAAATATTGGTTCCTTGAAATTATAGTAATTACTGAAGACTGCTAATACTTACTATAAAACTGTCAGGCCAAGAGAAAAGAAGAACAAGAGAACTTTTTTTAAAAAAATTTCTTAAATACATATATCTGGCATTGTCAAAGAGGAAGTTAGTGGTAACATGGATTAAGAATTAAGCATAAAAATGTCACCCAAAATTGTCCTAATCCCGTTGACGGCTTCTGCAACAGTACATTGCCGCCCTCCCAAAATGCACGTGCTACTGCCTACAGATATCAACCACACTTCTTCAACGAATCATTAGAATAAAATACAGCAATATGAAGGAGGAAGCTTTGCCTGTGAAAAATCGACCAGATACTAGTAAAAGAGGAGAATCAATCATTATTACTGCTAAACAGCAAAAACAATCCTTATGAACTTATTCCCACTGCATGCAGTTAGCCTCACTGAGCTAACTGTCCTACAACGATGTTTCAATTGTTTAGCTTTGACTGAGCTTTCAGGACCAATATAGCTTAACGACTTGATTTAGGATCTGCATTGTTCTGTTGCCCCAAGTCTCTCCCAGGTTGAGACTCGAGAGTACTGAATAAAAAAAAGACTAGATATTATCTCCTTCAGAACTAAAGGAAACGACACATTGCACGGAAACAGGATAAAACCATTATCACCATCCCATTTCTTCCTAGCCTTTCTCCTAGTTACACACATAATTCAGAGTAGATGCAAAGGCAAATTCCACTTTGTCCCCTAAACTAAGGGGATTGGGCAATTTTACCAGTACGATGTGAAAGCCCATTTGGGAGATTCTTCATTGAAATGGAACAGGTACTCCTTGTTTCTTGTTCACAATAGCCATTGCTAAATATCTGGTGCCCATCCCAATAGGAACCTGCTCCTCAGGACCCTCCCAGAATGGAGCCTCGCCTTCCCCCACCAAACGCCAATAACCTGTTCTTAAAGAATCGGCTTGTTCATGTGTGCAGTTCTCCAGCAATGCCTCAACTCGAAAATTTATTCCAAGTGAACCAAGAAACTGAGACTGAGTCATTGGGCCATGCACAGAGACGTCATCTGCAAAGTTGATCATTTGATCAATTAAAGTAAAGCTGCACTTTTACCACTAAAGTTTTAGCTTGAGAATATAGAATACAACTATATGCCATTAGAGTTAAGAAGATTCTGGTACAACTTACCGGAAGCTTCCTCTGCAGAGTGCCTGATGGCAGCAAAGTCAACATAAGCACTAAGATCAGCAGTTCCAGGACTATCCAGTATATTGACAAATTCATGTTTCCGGATAGCCTGTATGATAGATAGAGAATAAGAAATGTGATCAACAGAAGGAGAGAATATCATAGTTTCCCTAATTGCATATCATAGCTTGACTTTGCACGGTTACTAACATAAGAGTTCAAAATTTGTAGATGCATAATGTTTACCAGGATACTTGTATTCCATATACCTTGTTAGTGAGGATTTCACACAGATTAAGGCGTAGTTGTTGTGCAATGCAGGATAGCCCAAAAAGGGAAGTGAAATTCAATTTGGACGGAAAGATAAATCTTAAGAAAAATAGTCTGTTCTCCTCTTAAGCTGAAACATACAATTGAATTTGAAAGGTGGACAACTTAGGATCTTTGACACTAACATTTATTAGACAATACGCACCATAGAACTTTTTGCTATTTGATCACCTAGTCATCTAACAAAAAATAATGTCGTCCCCAGGTCTGGCCCAATCAGAGATTGAGCATCGAGAAAGAGATCGCACATTCTCAACCAGTTTCTTGGTCCAACCACAGTTCCCACTTTCTATGCAAATGAAGCAAACACAGAAGCAAATGGATTGAGCTACCCAAAAAAGGAAGCAGGAAAGAGTACTTTTAGTATTGCAACTGACCTGAAGACTGTCTGAGACTATTCCATTTCGACCATAATCAATAATGAGAGCCCCACCACCATCTGAGCCAATTCTTTTAGCAATTTCTTGAGTCAAATCCATTGCTTTGGGGCAAACCTCAACTTGTTCAAGCTTGACTATTTCTTCATTCTCAGCCCATTTGAAGCGCTTCAGAAGATACAGAGTAGAAGGGGTAGGCTGTGCAGATAAAACAAACTGAAACCTATCCAGCAAAGTACAGAAAAAAGTTACAGAGAGCCAATATTACAAAAAAATAATGTACAGATAGCCAAATGATAGACTATCTTGGGACCTTACATTGAATTTTCAGAAACATCAACCATTTTCTCACACCAGCCTCGAGATGCTCTCTGCATGTATATAAAGAAATCGAGCTGATGCTCACAACACCAAAACATGCTAAGCCAGATAGAAAATAGATCCTTAATTTATACTTCCATAGGCACAAAACTAAGATCCTAAAGAACCACCTATCAAACTTTCCACACTGTAATTGTAAAACCATTTCCAGGATATAGGGAAATCAAGCCGATGCTCACTATACTAATAATACGTGCTAAGCTTGATAGACAAGATCTTTCATTTAAATTTCCTTTTCTTTTCTTTTCTTTTTTTGATGGGGGGAGGGGGTGTAATTCCATAGACGCAAAACTAAGAATAAAGAATATTCCTAACATATTTTTCAATTGTATTTTCAGCTCCAGGATATTCTTAAGTTGTTTCGTAGTTTGAAGACCCATATCAAATTTTCCACTTTGTAAATGTTTTCCTGTCTCCAGGATATTCTCTGGTGGTTTCATAGTTTAGATAATTGATGAAAGTAGATAATTTGCAGTAAAAAATCAACTGGGAACTGTTGAGCAAAAATGAAATAGCAAATCATATTAACCAACAAAATGGAGGTTATAAACGAACCTGAAATTGATGAACAGGTAACGCATCATAAAATTCATGGGCAATGATGATTGTAGGTACTGAGATGTCAAGGAAAAGACAATGTGAGTAGAAACCTATATATAGATGCTAATAAAATTTTCCATGAAGCTTCAAGATCAAATAGAACAAAACAATAGTATGTTTGTATGAGTTCACGAACTGGTTTTCACTTTACAAAACAAGTAATTTATTAAAGTTGCAGGTAATAATTTGTTACCTCCTGTCGTGACCTGCTCCAAGGTGGCATGCCATGATACACTGGTCCCGGTCAACCTGCTAATAATCTGTTCCTCCGCATCTCCATCTGTATCATTCTTGTTTATACACTTCAAGTTCTGATATTGGAGCTTCTGTAGAGTAGGACTACATTCAACCATGTGTATCTGCAAAGAGTCTGTGAAGTTCCTAAATTTCGATGCACCCTGTGGTTCAGAAATCCACAAGTGCAGTTTAGGCATATCAAAACTAGATTAATACTTTATGAAACAATGTAAGAAACTTTAGAATATGCAAGTTGGAGAGGTGGAGATCTATGGGACTGTACTCGTAGAAGATCAGCTATGAGAGTTCCTCGTCCTGGTCCCA
Source organism: Nicotiana obtusifolia (assembly GCA_002018475.1). NCBI lineage: Eukaryota > Viridiplantae > Streptophyta > Magnoliopsida > Solanales > Solanaceae > Nicotiana > Nicotiana obtusifolia. The sequence continues at coordinate 41,335 of MCJB01048428.1, read as the reverse complement.
GCTCAACAAGATTTAATTGTTTTGGCTGGCCCATTTGCTCCCAAAGACACATCGCCCAAACACCAACCATCTAAAGAAAAAATATCAGAAAATCAAACAAAACTGTGGTGGTAAATTTGGCTATTCTTTTGTCTTTAGAAATCAACTAAATGAAGAAAACCAACAAGAACAACCCAGTGTAACTAAATTACCTCTCCAAACATCTGGCTAACTTCAGGAGAGGTAATAAAATCACCTTCTGTGCCAAACACATCGCGATTGATATAGAACCCAGCCTTCGGGTTAGTCAAAACTTCCTCCATATATTCAGCAACTGATATAGGCCCGCCTCTGAACTGAAAACTTAACCAGCTTGAGATACAGAACCTCACTATCACCATAAAAAGCAAAATATACAGACATCGCCAAGTTTCTCAAATCACCATTGGCTAGTATATTTTCAACAGTTTTTAACAGCAAAAGTGATTTCCACCAGAGATTACATTTTATCGCATACCAAACAGGGATTATGGCCAATATTCAGAGTAAGACCTGTTTAGGATCGAAGTGAAGCTATTAATTGATGCATTACACCAAACAGGGACTAAACCTCATTGACACGTCATAAAAGTCTAGAAAAAGGAAGAGAAATCATAAATCTTCGTTAAGCTAAACTATTCTCTGAAATCAATCCTGAATGGCATAACACCAGCTATGAAATGATTTTTGATTTATCAAAAAACAATAAAAAGCACAAAAAAACAAATGCATATCAAAAGACATGCTGAAGTCGGGAAGGGGGCAAATTTCAAACCTTGATGATGCTTTTAAGATGCTTAACAAGCTCGGAATCAGAAGACGGTTCATGTGAATGCTCTGCAAGTTTTACAAGGCAATTATCAAATTATCAAAAACTAAAGCTCCAGTAGAGGAATAGTACAAAGAGTTGGAAATACTTTACGCATTGAAAGACAAATTACCAGGAGGATTATATAAGCCGGAGCGGTCGATGGAGATTGCTGCAGAGGGGACCGGGGGACTAGCTTCCGTGTCCTCTAAGTGTTCGACAGAAGTACTATTAGGAGATTGGGAGGTTAGTGGAGGAGAAGAAGAAAATTGACGACACCATGAGAGTGAGGCAGAAGTACCAAACAGCGAACGACGCTGAGTTGAAGCCTGAGACAGTAATCTCCTTAACATTTCGATTTTGGACGAGCTCCACTGTTGCAAGCCGGACAGGCTCTGCCACTTTGAAACTTGTACAAATCTCGAGTGTCTGAGTGGCCGTTTCAATAAATGAAATTAAAAAAATAGGAACCTTACTTAACAGCAAGGGGATGTAGCTCAGATGGTAGAGCGCTCGCTTAGCATGCGAGAGGTACGGGGATCGATACCCCGCATCTCCAAATAACTTCTATTTTTTCATTTCCTTACCCAAAATGTCATTCCATGGGCCTATAATATTATTCTTTTGGAAATATATATTTTGTATATATATATATATATATATATATAGTTTTTGGTGCGGAGTAAAAGTGATATTTGTCCTATTTAAAGTTAAAGTTAAAAAAAAATTTCGGTAAGTTAAAATTATATCCGGACAGATAACACTTTTTTATTATCATTTCCTTATCCAAAATGTCATTCCATGGGCCTATAATATTATTCTTTTGGAAATATATATTTTGTATATATATACACAAAATATAAATAGTTTTGGTACGGATTAAAAGTGATATTTGTCCTATTTAAAATTAAAGTTAAAAAAGAATGCTTGGTAAGTTTAAATTATATCTGGACAAAAATTTTGATTGGAAAAAAAGAAGTTAGCACTTTTGTGAGGAGCATTAATCCACTTGAATAAGTTTTTTTTAACTTTTATTAAATTCAAAATAGTTGACAAAATAAGGGCATATTGTAATCTTGATTTTGTCATCAATTCCACAAAAGAGCAGGAACCCGAGTAAGTACACGGGTTTTGAGCTCGGAACCGGTCGGGTAATCGGGCTTTACCTGAAACAGTTTCAGTAGCTGCATGATGCGTACCAAAACAGGTGCTTCAATGGCAAAATCATTTGATTCCCAGAAATACCTTAAGAGAATCGGATTAGGCAAAGAAGATTATCATTTTTGGAAGCAAGTGGGAAAGGCATTGCTATGTACTTACACGTTGTTCGGGGTAGCATGGGTGTGGAATGAAACGTCGCCTCTTGGTTGGTGGACCTTAAAGCCAAAGCCCAAAGAAGAAAAAGAACTAGCACATCTTTACGAACGCCGTAAATTTCCATATCCAGGGGACGAGAAGGCCATGGAAGAGTTCGTTGCCAAAGGTGGAATGATTGGTACTACAATTGGTCCTAAAGGAATCGTTGAATCTGATAAAGATTCGTTTAATTATCAGAAAGTATTGCAGGATAAGAAATTTGAGCAAGAAGCCTTCAAATTGTGGATGAGGATGAGGATGAGGAATGAAATCATTTCTGAGCTACAAGAGAAAGGATATGATGCATAGTGAGTGAATTTATTTAATTCTTGTATTTTCTTTTGCAAATTAGAAAGTAGTATTGTATTTTGGACTCTGGAGTTGGACATATTTGCAGTTTGAGGAATTATGGAATAAGGTTTTAACTATTTTAGCTTAATCAAGTGTTATTATCGGATATGGTGGACCATTGCCATTTTGTAGTGTTAACAACTTTAATGTCATTTGTCATTTTAACAGAAAAAAGTGTTAACCAGACAGTTTATCAAACAGATTTTGAGCTTCAGCACTTAAAAAAGTGCTTTTAAGCCCAAGTGCTTTACTTTTATTTAGCTAACCTAAACGGGCTCTTAATCTGCACAATGTGATTTTTTTCCTTGTCAAAGTCTTGGTATTTACTTCATTTGTAGTACCTACATATCCTTTTTGGTTGACATCAATCTATATGATGCTATAAGTGTGAACTCAATAGTTTTGTGGTTCAAATGTGTGCTGATTATCTTAAAGTTTCACGGCCTAGATCACCTCCTTGTTGCTCTCTTTGCTTATCCGAGAACTCATTAGTTTTGTTGTTGAAATTGACGTGTTCTCAACAATATTGTTCACGGTCATTTATATTGTTCATGTAATCCTCTTTCTCTTGAAAATTTTGAACTCGGACACTCTGCATTGACCAGATAGTGCGTGTACTGGATTTATTTATGCATTCTAGCTGATGTTTTATAATAAACGAGTTGGTAAGTGAACTTGACACACATTCATCCTTTATTATTTTATACAAAAAACTATACTTCACTCAGATTTTTGCCTTTTTCTTCACTGTAATCACTCTACAGTTAAATGATGTTAAAAGAGAACAAATTATCTCTCTTATGAATTTGTGAATATCTGCTATCCCATGACCATGTCTGAGTTTCATATTTCCAAAAGGAAATAGTATGCCAAAGCAATTGGTATTGCGATCAGCATGCCAAAGATTACCCTACAATCAGAATGAAACCACATCAAAAATTATATCTGCTTAAAATGTTCTTAGTGAAGAAGTTAAAAGTTCGAGTTGATAATTCTATCTGGTACCCTGTACTTAAGATAGTAGGATGTATGTTATATTCCTTGGCAAACACAAAAGGAACGATTCCTTGGGGAAGGGCTGCCTGCAATACAAAGTACAGTGTTAACTAATCTTCCATGAATCGACAACAGAAAAACAATATACTTTCACCTGCACTATCGCCAATTTTAGCAATTTTCCCCTTAGTCCAACAGCAATAGATGAGATTGCCATGAGTACAGGTCCAAGAACAAACTTTAGTGCCATTGCTAATATTGCTTTTCTGGTTCCGCATGCTATAATACTAGCTTGGGATGCCATGAAAACACCTATTGAATTAGTGCAATATGAGTAGTTGAGCCATTTGCTTTCTCATTGATACTCTAGTAATTCATGCGATGAGTACTTTTTATCCATTGTACCTATGCTAAACATTGCCATTCCTAGCCCTCCATCTGAAAGTATTGATATTGATCGTCCAACAATTGTTGGTAGATTGATTCCCCACCTGCACTTCATTTTGTGTAAACAAAGAAGTCCACTGATTTTTTATGAGGAGTTTCTGAAGAAGATAGATTTGTATTTCTAGAGATGCTTAATAAGGCTTTACCTGAAGTGTATGCTTGACCAAATAACACCTGCCAGAGTTGCATGTGTATTAGGATTTATTATGAGTTTCCTTCCAACTGTTAGAAGAATTAGCATAATCTTTGTCTTCCTCGGGCATTTGGCTTTTGCTTCCTCCTCCCTGTCCTCTTCTAGTTCTGATTCTTCAGGAACCTCAAGCTCAACTTTCAATGGCAGAATATATATTTCATAAGACAAAGAGCAAGCACATTGATGTTTGCTTTAATAGTTGTCACATTGAATTTCTGGAAATTGTCATGCTGAAGATCATAGATAAACAAAAACACTAACAGCTTAAACTACCTGATCTCCTTTACATTTCTGTTGGGGTTGGTCATCATTTTAAACTTTAATTGCTAACTTCTAATGAGCTGTCCTTTTTTTTTCTTCTACTCCTTTCGTTTTGTTTTGGGGACCGGGTATTGGGG
>MCJB01048428.1:22400-36748 GCA_002018475.1 Nicotiana obtusifolia | reverse complement strand
GGGGGGGGGGGGGGGGGGGGGGGGTGAAAAAGTAAGCTGGATGGATGCATGATATAGTAGTTCTGTTAGTTCTAATCTTCAGGAACCAATTATGACTACTGTCTACTTTTGTCACTGTTGAATGGTTGTCTAACCAAACTTCCTATTTATTTCATTTAGGTGAGTTGAAAGTGCATCTGTCTCTTGCAAGTAGATGAATCATATCATTGCGGTAAAGCAAACTTATATTTCATTGGAGACTGTTCACCTCTCAGTTCTTGAGTTTTTGCTACCAAACTACGTTAATAAGTTTAAGGATTAACCTATGCCTTCCTGTAATTGTGAAATTAGTTTAGAAAATGAAAAAGGAGCATTTCACAAATTGAGTGCATGCTACACGATATCACAAATTATTTTATCTAGAAATCATATGATACAGGCTAATCTGTGGGGCCCAGAATAGGATTCTCTTTTCACTTTAACACATTTGCAATCTACTGCTTTCTGGTTCTTAACAGTTAAAATTGGAGTGCTTTAAATAGGTTCTGTTACACGGATGCCATCCAAATAAATATCCAACATTTAGGAACCCTTGTTCTGTTATCTGTGTACATACCTGCTACTTCTGTTGGTGATGGCACATAAGATTCTTTAGTTGCATTGAGCTCAAACAAGAATAGTAGGAGGTTGTACCAAATTAAACTCTGTAGTACAATTATCTGCACTAGTAGTTCTGCTGCTGCATCACCAAATATGGCCTTTACTAGTGGAATCCCCAAGATTAAGGTGTTTGGAAGGGTTGAAACCGAAAGACCTGTTATGATCCAAGTCAGGTTTCCTCTGGGCTTCAGTTTGGCAAAAACTGCCAGTAGAAAGAGAGTAAGAAATTTTTGTATGAAATCTGCTAATAGAAGCTTCAGATTTACTTTGTAGAGGTTGCTTTCTGATATCACTTGGAAGGATAATAAAGGTATTGAAAATTTCGCCACAAACTTGTTGATGCCAGAGCATTGCTCTGGCGAAAAGAGTTTCCACCATCTTACAGAAATATAGGCTAAGATCATGACGACATATAAAGGGATAGTGGCTGCCACGACATGGTAGACATCACGTAGGGATATCATGGTACTTCTTGTTTGGTTTTCATATCTTGAAACCTTGGTAACAGGGCCTTTTATGCTGTTTAGTTTGCTTTATTGGCATATGCTGGGAAAGTGAAGACTACATCTTTCTGTTGAAGCTTTCTGACTAATCTTTTTGAGTTTTACCTCAGCATCAGTTGGTTATCATATTGTGAAAGTTTTTACTAAATTATGGCTTTGTAGATTCACATACACTGCAGAAAGTAAACTAATTTCCCCGTGCATGCGTCTCCCCTCAGATAATTGCACCTTTTTAGGCTGTAAATTTGATATTACTGATGTTTATCATGTTTACATGCTCAAAATGCAAGTGTATCTAATCTTGTCTGCCAAAAAGTTGATTCTGTTTTTCTTCACGTGGTTTAGCCCTTTTTGCTCATTTCTTCATGCGGCATAGGTATTTGCCTAAACCTATCTCAATAGGCTGGAAATAGTAAACTCTACATGCTTTAATTTTTCTCCGGTTTTGTACCCCACTTGCACTTTATTTTCCTATAAGTTTTCATTTAGGAAGAGGTATTGTACTGCACTTTACATGCAGTGATCTATACTGCACTAAAATGCCTTGATTGGACAGTTGAACTATTTGTCTTTACTTTGATGGCAGCAAAAATCAGGGAAACCTGTTAAGTTGATCCTGCCTAATGCCTATATCTTAATTTATGCAGTTGCATAGGCTAGACTTTAGCTACCAGGTTATCTGAAAAAGTAAGCTAGGAGAATAAAGAAGTGAATTGCAAAAGAAGTAACTGACTTGATGAGTAAATAACGTTGTTGAAGTAAGAATTTTTGCTATATATGGTCAAAGTTTAGGAATAAGTATTACAGGGTTTTGCTTTTACAGGTATGAAATTTTCATAGGCTAAGTTCTGCTGCCTCTTTATTGAGTATTATTGTTGTTAATATTATTATTATTATTATTATTAACTGACAAATTATTTACTAATATCGAAGTCAAATGGATCTGAATAGAGGTGAAAGACTCACTTAATCAGTTAACTAGTTTGGAATTTAAGGCGTAATTAATTGATTGATTAATCATTGGTATTCTTCATGGAACTTTTCATGTGTCCCTTTCTTATTAACATAGGGAATCATTGATAATCATTTTCTTTGTCGCAGCTCTAAAATGGCTGTGTATTGACTCACTTACGTTTGACTGTTTATATTGTAGTTTTTTGCTTTTAACAAGTAAACTATTCTTAGAGGTAAGCTTAAGCTTAGCACATTCTTTCCTCTCCGGAAAATATGCAGATCACTTTTTCTGTAAAAATGCTCCTTTTCAAATGGTTTTCCCTTGTTAGAGAAGCCTTCTAACCAATTGACTTAAATTCTAGAAAATAACATATACGCCTTGATTTTGGCGAGGGTAAGACTAATTAGAATAAGATAATAGTAAGAAACTGGAAGAAAAAATATCGGCATTTAAAAAAGAAAAAGTATTTGAGCTGAAGTTGAAAAAGAGTAGTGATAGTGGTGTTAAAGGTTCATTTGAGGCACATTTAAATTCTGAAAGCGGGTGAAGCTCAGCTGAGTTTAGAAACGTAAAATACATCTTTGCATGTAAATCAAAATTTTAAATAAGTTTTACTTCATACATGTCACTTATCTTTTTTATGGCAGAGCTAACAATATTTGTTTCGCTCAAGGCTAGGCGTATTATAGGCGTATTTTGGGCATTACAGATACACATTTGTAGTATTTTCTTCACTGTACGAGAATTATAATATGGGGGTTGTAATACTCATAGAATTATTGGATCTTTGGTTTTTTCCCCGTCTTGGATCTTAGTTCATCATATACTAAAATCTGGAGAAAGCTGTGTATCATTTAAAAGGTTCGTGGTTTATAAGATGGATAAAGTCTTTATACTCATGTAACATGGCATCTATAATAAAAAAAAATATATGGTGGTTAATTAATGTATAATCTTACTTCATTAAATTGATTTGACCATCGTAAGTTAAATTGATTTGATGTAAACATCCTATCCAAATAATTATTTGCCTTACATTTTAAGCTCAAAAGCAAGTAAAACTACCGAAATATATATAAATAATTTATTCCTATCTTGAAATTGAGTCAATTTTTCACGAAGAATCCTCGGGCATGTTTGAACCATAGGCAAGTAACAAAATTAACCATCAAACTTTTATAAGCGGTTTACCTTTGAAAGAAATGGCCATGCGCATCTTACGATATTGTCATTTTGTCCATTGTCTTGGTCAGAAGCATTTAGTATTTAAACAACATTTTTCACTAACAAAGACTCATATTTTTAACGTTGTTGCTTTCGTAAGTTACAAGAAAGAGGGTTTGACCCCTAAAAAACCAAGGGCTTGACCCAATTAAGAGCTTCTTCCATACATTTTAGAAAAACAACAACAGATTAATTCTTTAGATAACTTGTCTTCAACTGCAATTCTTAGTTAATCAAATAATTTTTTTTTCTACAGCTAGTCTTCCTGAAAGAGGAAATATCCTTAAATGGGAGGACCTAAGCTGATAAATTTGTCTCTGTTTCTATTTTCCACTTTTTTGGCTATAACTCCAAGCCTAAATGGTCACATTGGTCACTTTGATGAAGTGTGGCGGAGGCGAGCCCAGGAAGCAGAAGAATGGGCCCTTAAGGCCTATGAGCCCGACCCCGTTAATGTCACCCTTGCTTTTGCCAAGCAAACTAGGGAGTACGTTAATTAATTTCGTGTCTCTTTCTAATTTCTATTTTCTGCATGGCTATTTAATAATCGATTGTATATGTTTCATTTTATATGATGATACTATATTATTTGGGAAACCAAACTATTTAAATGTATTTAAATATAAAAAGTTACAATTTGTAGCCATTTTTATGTTGTTCTTACTTTTATTTCAAAAGAATGAAGAAATTTAGAGATGATGGCTAGCAATTACTTATTTGATCAAGATTTAATTATTACTAACATAAAACTTCAAAACAGGTCAATGAAGGAATTAAAGGAAGTGAATAGGCTGGCAACAAATGACACAAGGAGGGAGTTAAGAGGTTTTCACAAAAAATACGCTGGACCTTGTTTAGTCGCCAATCCCATTGATAGGTGCTGGAGATGCCAAGGTAATTGGGCCGACAATCGGAAGAGATTAGCAGATTGTGCAATGGGCTTTGGTAAAGGGACCACCGGCGGCAAAGCCGGCCGATTCTACGTCGTCACTGATTCTTCCGACGACAGTAGCAACCCTAAGCCGGGAACCCTACGCCACGCTGTCATTCAAAAGGAGCCATTGTGGATCATTTTTGCAAAAAGCATGACCATTAGATTACATCAGGAGCTGATAATGCAAAGCGATAAGACCATTGATGGTCGCGGGGTTAACGTTCATATTGCATATGGCGCAGGTATTCTTGAAATATACAATTTTAAGGGTTTAAAACCGCTATTGTAAATATTTGGATAATAAGCTCATAAGCTAAACAGTTCAAACTAATTTATAAATACTTTTTGGTCTATTTACGTGTTATAAAAATCAAACGTGCTTAAAATTAACTAAAAGTCGTAATAGTGACTTGACTTTTCAACTTATAAGCTCTTTTCGATTGATTTTTATTTCTAATATTTTTTCTTTATAATTTTGAAATACCCTTCTTAAATAAAATCCTAACTCTCTCTCCTCATTATGTCTTTCGTCATATTTATCCTTTTAATTTCATGTAAAGATGCTTTTTTAAACAAATTTCTAGCTCGAACGACATTTTCATTATTTAACTGAAAAGTTGCTTACTAGAGAACACCTAACATGTATATCCAAACACATAACTTTATGAAATCAATTTTAACACTTGCTTTATCAGCTATTTTCAATCAACTAATACGACCAAAATCTTAATTTTATTATGTCTCAACAGGTATCACCTTACAGTACATGAAGAACGTGATCATCCATGGTCTCCACATTCACGACATTGTCGTAGGCAATGGTGGCATGGTCATAAGCGCGGTGGACCATGTCGGAATAAGGACACAGAGCGATGGAGATGGTATTTCCATATTTGGTTCATCCAATATTTGGATTGATCATGTCTCAATGTGGCGTTGTAGTGATGGGCTTATTGATGCTGTGGAGGGATCAACTGCTATTACCATATCAAATGGACATTTCACTGATCATAATGAGGTGATGCTTTTTGGTGCAAGTGACAGTTCTTCAATTGATCAAAGGATGCAAATTACTGTGGCTTTCAATCATTTTGGGAAGAGATTGGTACAGAGAATGCCAAGGTGCAGATGGGGTTTTATTCATGTTGTTAACAATGACTACACTCACTGGAATATGTATGCTATTGGTGGAAGCCAACACCCCACAATTATTAGCCAGGGCAATCGTTTTATTGCTCCTCCTGACATGTTCAAGAAGGAGGTAAATCGACGCTCCATTCTTTATTATTTTGGGCATGCTTTAACTTTTATGTACTGTCAATATAAAAGAATTTTCACATTGAATCACTTAAAGATGTATTTTGTTCATAAAAAATGAAATTAGTAACCTGAAAGAATTTTACGCTATCAGGTCATATAAAAGATTAACTATAGGTAGTCGTCCATAAAAAATAGGAATAGTGACCTGATGAATAAGATATATGTTACCTTACTAAAATGAGTTAAAATAAATGTACATATTCTTTTATGATGTCGGTGCATAATAAATTAAATTCCTGATAAATATAGTACTACAACAGGTTAAAATGCACTTATAGTGTAGAAATCTTTTACATTGTTAGTGTATATAAATTAAATCCATTTGGGATTGAGGTGTAATAGTTTTGGTTTTTGTACAACTGCGCATCTTTGCATTTGTATTTTCTCATGTGCACAGATAACAAAGAGGGACTATGCCCCAGAATCAGTGTGGAAACAGTGGACATGGAGATCACAAGGTGATCTATTCATGAATGGAGCATTCTTTGTTGAGTCTGGAGATCCAGATTGGACCAAGAAACACCAGAACCTTTTTGATGGGATATCATCAGCCCCAGGGGAACAAGTCACTTGGATTACAAGGTTTGCAGGGGCACTCAATTGCAAGCCAGGACAAGCTTGTTAACAAGACTTTTGTCCTATATATATTATCATTCCGCCATAGCAAAGTCATTAACATCACATATATGTCCTTGAAAATTATACGTTGTACGCATGTGCCACAGTTCTTTGTAATTTTGAGCTGTCAAGTACTACAAAAGCACAACGAAATGAAAAAGGACTAAGATTCATACTAATTAACCTCTATTAGTTGATGTACTCGCTATGCAACTCTGTGTCAATCTTTTGGTTCGCCAATTTAACTGCAATTTCTATATCATCAGTACGCAGTTTGTTAAAAAACTAAAAAGAAAAGGGGTCACAAACCGTTCAACGAGTTTGAAAACAGAGAGATCCCGATTGTCATAACCTAGTTCTAAAATAAACATGGGCTGTGTTACGATGAAATTTGTGTAGCAGTAAATAACATTTTCTTTTATATTTCTTCTGGTTGGGAGGGATACTAGTCGTTTATCCTTAACTAACAATTTCTTAAAACGTAAAGTAACCGGGAAAAACTAAAATTTGCTTTTGCTGGTTCGTAAATAATTAAAGTGCCATGTTACAAAAATGTAAGAACATATGTTTCTTACTAATTGCTGCAATACTGTTTTAGTACGACTAGCTTGTTTAGGTAATTCGACGAAGAACAGTATCTAGAAATGGTATTAAGATCGATCTCTTGACTAAGTCATTTCACACGTTGCACTGAGAACAAGGGACTGATCCCGTACCGTGCTAAAAGAATTTTTCGCTCCTTACTTCTTAGTTGTTCCAACTCAAATCCTGGCACGCGGAGTATCTACTTACTAAAAAATTTCCGGCTTGTAAGAGTTTGAATTCTTTTGGCCTATCCCTTTGGCTTTCTTCCGAAATACAAATATTTCCTCCTCGTTTGTCCTATTCTTGCCACGGACCATGGCCAAGCGGCAAAGCGGCAATGAAGTGAATATTAGTATATAATATACCAAAACAATACTGACATTTCGTTTGAAAATTTGGATGGAAGATGATATGATTTCTAAAGTCAGAGATTTTTAACTTGCTATGCGTGATATCCACTATCGGCTAGAACCTGTTTCAATAGATGATTGGCACTCACTGGAGTGACGCTCATGTAAAGAGCACACCAAACAATAAAACTACCTCTTTATATTCTTAAACATATGTGAAGGATAATTTATGCAGCCGGCTCCTAGATTATACCTGCTAATACAAAGGAATATCTAGAAATACTCAGCCGACCGCGGACAATTAGATTTGTAGGTGTCTCTCACGACACCTATTTCTCGTCTGCCCCAAAACTTGAGCTTCACATACACTGTAAAGAGCAAGTCCTTCCCACTACGAGCCCTGATTGCTGATTAGGCACGTCAGACCTTCAAAGCTCCCGCTCCCAATCTAAAATAATTTTGCACTTAGGAACTCTCAGATTCGTTCCCTGAATCCATGGTGGTCGACTGAGGGTTCTTGTAATCACTGATCTGTTCGCTGTACCGCTTCTTACCTGCCCTAGCCATTGCCTCATAGGGTTCTTTCTCCTCAGCTGCAAAATCATTAATCCAACACGTGAGCCCACGTTGTATTAACCGCCTTAAAGCATAAAATAATTAAAGAAAATAAAAACACAAGCAAAATGCAACAAACACGACCAACATTTTGTCAACCGCTCTTAACTGAAAAATAATTGAAGCAAATAAGACAAACACAACGCCACAAAATAACCAACCTGACAGTTTGTTCCATCTTTCACCAAGAACCTTGCCAGTCTCAATGAAGGTGATTCCAGGAAAACTTTTCTTCACACTCTAGGAAAACAAACGAAAGGCAAGTGAATGAGACATTACAACCATGGTAAGCCTCAAAGATTATCTCAAAGCAAGTGAAGCACACCAACTTAACGAACAAGCAGGTTACCATAACTTGACACCACGCGGTTTGGAATTTCCATCATAAATATTGATAAGGAGCAGTTAATGCGGAATAAAATACACAAAGCTTATTATAGATATTGACTAGGGTATATTGAATTGCTCGGGCGAACTGGACTGCTAAGTTCAGCCAACAGTTTCATTTGAAGGGGTAGCGTAAAGCCGTACTCACTTATTTGGCAGGCATAACTTGGTGCCTATGGTATTCATGGTGATGCCGAGATGGGGAACTGATCGGGTGGGTCTTGGCTTCACTGATAATCTTGTGACATGTTCTACGGGATAACATATGTTCTTCTGGAGGGAGGTAGAGAGAGAGCTAGAACCATTACAAAAATGAAGGAGATGGGAGCGGCAAAGGATACAGTGACAAGCTGGATATAGATTGAGAAAGAAGTCCATAGTTTTGTAGTTATGGATCAAATGCATCCCAAAACCATGATCATTTATTTTACCTTGTTGGAGTTGTTTAGACACAAGGGATGAGGGGTATGTACCAGATATCAGGTTCATACTATATTACATATAGATTGTGAGAAGGAATTTTCACTAGATTTGCAAGATACATGTGTACATTTGGCGGCACGTTGTAGTCAGTTCTGAACCTACGTAATATATTGAACATTGCAACATTTTCTTTTTGGGATGAAGTATCTTGAATGTTGCAACTTGCAACCATGGGGATGTTTTGTTTTATGTTAAGAAATGAGAAATAGGGAAATACTTGTTTTTGGTTGACATGTCCAAAATATTTTTGTGTAGAAAGCTAGATTAGATACGCATCACCAGGTACTTGCTTTAATACATCTGAAGAGGAAAGAAGACTGTCTCCTTGAAATATGAACTAATCTTTTTCAAGAACTCTCATCACAAAATGCTGGGAACAGACCACAAAATTCAGGGAAAAGTCATTTATTTACTAAGACTACTAAACTCTTCTCATCAAAGTTCAAGCAGTACGAGAAACGCAGAGAGTTACGAAATCCTGTAACAAAGCACCTACCTCTCTTTCACTCTGTGAGAAGAACATGAAAGCACTAATTGCCCTCTTCGGAGCATTTGGATCCTTCTTCTTTTTCAGTTTCTTCTTTTCCGATCCATCATCATCTGCCTTTTTCCTGCTTGCAGATGGCTTTGACACAGTAGCCTCCTTTTTGGGCTTCTTTGCAGGTTTCTGAAGTCACCATACATGAATGTCAGCTCATATTTTGCCAATTTGCAAGTTAGAACTTGAAAATATATATAAATGTGAAAGGACAACTATACCTCTTTTATGCCACCACTATCACTGGCATCAGATTCATCCCCTCCAGAATCATCAGTAGGAGACCCTCCATCATCCTTGTCAAGGACAAAATCTTCGTCCTGAGAAGTTTATGAATGTCAGACAGGCTTTCAAGTATTTTCCACAACACAAAGGGTAAGAAAAAGACACAATCCAACAGACACCCTGAAAATGATTTAAAAAAAGATAATCAGGGAGTTTAAGAAGATGAAATTAACTGAAATTACAAATAGGCATGATTACCTCTTCATCACTATCATCTCCCCTGGCTTCATTCTTAATACGATCAAGATGTGGATCAACAGCATCATCTTCATCAGGCAAAACAGGAACACCTTCTGTAGCCCGAGCTTCATTAAGGTTCATTATTTTCAGACCCTTTGAACTGCATCAATAATTGTGTCAGATAGACAAAGTAGACTTGTTATCCCCAAATTAAGAAAGAAGGCTTGAAACTCAAGCTAACCTGATGAAATCAAAAAGATTGTGGTACTCATTTCTCTGGATATTCCGGAAAAGATGTTCTTGTTCAGTCTTCAGTCTGATGAGAAGATCAAAGTAATGCATGTTGGTTGTGCCCGCAGCCTGCCTCTCAAACTCCACATAATCAATCTAATTGCATAATGAATTAAGTCATATATTCAAGAATGAAAATGTATAACTCACAAGATTATCAGCTTTATAGCAACTTGAGTATACCTCCTCATGCAGTATACGAGTTGGTGGTTTAGGTAAAAAGAAGAAACTCTTTTCAAGAGGATAGAGAAGTCCATCTTCAGCTTTCAATGAAGACTTCACAGCATACCCATCTTGACTGCTATGGAACTTCCCTGGTTTCGTGACTTTAGAACCAGACAAGCCGTGTAAAATTTGAGTATTAGATGTCATGGATAAACCCCTGGTTCATAAGACAAATTAAATGCTAACAAGTAAATAACACCAAACACGTTCCATAACTTTAAGCTACCAAAAAGCAAATATAATGAACTTGCATTTCTATTTTCATAGTTGATGTGAATCCAAATGACTGTAGACGCAATAAACTAATTACCTTGTAACCCGGAAGCAGCCCATCTTTGTATTTCATATTTAATAGATCTTCACTCAAAGCCAGCGAAAGGTCTACCACATTGTCTGTCTCAAACTGGTAAGACCAAAAAAAAACAGCAGGTTGATACCAAAAATAAAATGTAAGTCATTATCCACCATACATCAATCAATACCTGCAATACAATGTGCGGATACACAGTTTGCCCCTCGGAGGATCAAGAGTGATAACTACTAAAGTGTGTGGTTGGTTATGCTGCAAAAGCAGAGAAAAGATTGATAAGACGATTTCAAAAGATTGCATAAAAGAGTAGGCATAACTAGAACATTGATGAAGGTGCTAAAAAGGGGCTGGAAATAACCTTTGGCAACAAAAAAATTCGAACTAGGCTGCTGTATTGAATTTTAAAGTCATTGGCTTGCCCTTGCAAGCGCAAGAAAGAGAGATGAAGCTCAACAGTGTAACGGCCCCTGCAGCAAATGGGCACATGTCAATCACTCTGAACCAAAAAACAGAGAGTGATAATAAATGACATGAAAAGCGCTTAACCAACCTTGGAGTAAGTATGGCAATGCCGTCAAATGTGACAACAGCTTCCTCACCTCCGGCACCAACATCAGCCATCAACATGATTTTGTCACGGAAAATCTAATAGGCACAATCATATTACTCAATCTCTACCAAGCGAAGCTACCATGTCATGGAAGGGATTTAAGGATCCCCTCCAGTAAATTCAAGGAATTGAACTGATACGGCTTTGCTTACTTGAGCAGGAGGTCGGTTTTCATCACCAACAAATTGAGTGTTTGAATTAGGGATGTGAAAGCTGATTTCCATCAGCGAGTCTTTCTGCAATCAATAGAAGTGTGGCTTACTAAGAATAGAGTGGCTTCAAAGCATGAATCAAAAAGAGTGCCATTCAAGTAGATTAGGCATGACAACCAAATTAGGAACACATAAATGTAAAATGTAAGAAAATGAAATCCTGAGAAATCCTTGACGAAAGTGAGTAACCTCATTAGCCCGAGTTGTATCATCTACATGGAACTCCAACATGACATCATTTTTTCTTGAAGCTGTGTTTGTGAAACATCTGCTAATGATATCTCAAATGCTTGTTTAGAACCAACAAGAAAAGCAGTCGTATTCCCTGCAAAAAGTGAAGCAGAGTCAAATATGTAGACAGAAGAAATACTAGGATAACATCTCTCTTCAGTATTAACTCTTGCTCCCATATATGATCTGTTGCAGAACTATAAAAAGCAATATGGGCGGTCTGAACTTTCCATTTAGGCCACTTTCATTCAACCAATGAAGTTGAAGGCATAACAACTAGGTTTTGTATAGTTAAGGTTAATATCGATTACAACTCATTTACACAGGAAGAGAAAACATGTGTTTCAAGCAAAAGAAAATCAGGGAGGCTAATAAACTTATGAAGGGAAAACATCTGCCAACCATTTAGATCAACTTCTCCCCAATTTTTTCCACTAACTGATAGCTGTTTTTCCTCCGGAGATATTCCACAAGTATTCTGGAAATAGGTGGTCAAACTCGCAACATCCTGCAAAGCAGTAAATACACAAACACAAAACCAAGGGGCATCAAAAACTAATAACACGAGATAATAATGCATGACTGTGCACTATCCCAGAGGTTCTCCAGCTACCACATACATTGCAAAGATTCAGAGGTAAAAACTTGTACAAATACGTTAGACACGGTCAGATTCTACAAATAGCTTGAGAAAGGAACATCGCTTAAACACCATGCAAAAAAACTTAGGACTTTCTTCCCCTTATTTCTCTTTTCCTCAAAGCCTGTAATTACGGTAACGTAACTGCGACACTAAGCACTTCCAGTAGCCAGTTCCAAACTAGATATATGTGTTTAGTGTCCAAGTTAGCCCTAATTCAATTATGTTACCAGTCAACGTGTAAGATTGATAACCATTACATAGCCAGATGTGTCAATTCCCTGAGTTTCCAGAAACCAAATTACTGTTAAGTTGCTAATTACCATGTACTTACGGCTTGCACTTAATCAAGAAATAGTTCTATTCTATTACATCAGCAATGAAATAGTTCAAGAAGCTGATAAACTGAAACTTACTAAAAGAACAATAATAAACACTTGCCTGGTCATGGAAACCCTTAAACTTGTAGTGAATATCATCCTTAATCCGTACACCCAGCTGATTAGTTCGAGGAACCTTCATCCAAGTAAGGCCCACTATGTCGTCCTTGTCCACCTCCACTGCTTTACCACCACCTTGTTTCTTCCATAGTATACCTCCAGACTGAACCTTGAGCTGCCCTGGATTCTGCATCTCTCAGAAAAGAAAAAAATAAGTTTTACTATCAATAAATGTGTAAAGCAGCAACCCAATTTCTTTTACCATAGGTAACAAAACATTCCCCTTTACCCTTTTTGCGTGTATCCCATAAATTCTATACTTTTAATCCTTTCCTTTTGTCCAAATGGATCCAAATCAGATGGAAATGTCCCACAAATACTAAAAATTAGAATTTAGAAGCAAGAGAAAAACACTAAACAGGGAGAACAGAAAATTCGGGTTTACAACATTGTAACAAGTTCATCAATAAATAGGAGCCAGGGCTCCAAGTATCCATCTAAAGACAACAACAATGATTAAAAAAAAAATGAGATATTTACAACAATTTCATCATTAATAGCGGCTCCTAAAGAAGTAAAAATCATATTGAACAACATCTGGAAACTTAGAATTAAGCAACGATAATAAAAAGAAGTGCGCATAGTCAGAGAATAAGAATAACTTACAGTGCCTCCACGGCCGCCGAGAGAGATGTTGTTGAACTGTTACGCGGCGCCTTCCTGATGATCTTTGGAAGGGCAACGTAAGGCTAGGCAATCGATGTCAGTACGATTGCCGTCCGCCAACTGAGGTCCCCTCCGCACGCTAGACTAGATTGTCAGTGCCGTGCGGGAAAACCAATATCGTAGGCAACAAGAGAATTGAGAGCAGCGGAAGCTTTGGTTTGATTTTTGATGATGATTGTATTGATGATGAAAGCTATTACAAAGCTAATGCGGTGTCGAGGGGTGAGACACCAGTACAGAGAATTTGAATGCTTGCTGAAAATGTTTGAATGCTGATACCCCTAATAATGCTTAAAATAAAAAAACCAAAATTACATGAGTAGACCTAAAGTGAGCTCAAGGAGCACAATGAATATTAAACAGGTAAACTATTCTATATTTACAATGAAAGGAACTTAGTCTTCTATGATGTAGAAATACTAAGTCCAGTGGCAGCAATCTTGTCTTGAGAAGCAGGGTCTGCGCGCGCGTTGCTGTCTGCGCGCGCGGCACTATTGATGATGGCCCGCGGCGGGGCGCTGGCACTGGTGCTTGGATCATGGTTGATGCGCGCGACCTTGGCTGTGCGCGCGGCATCGCTTGGCTGTGCGGTATTGTCTGCGCGCACAGCATGGTTGACACTCGCAAGTCGCTGGGCGCCGGCAAGGAGTGTTGGTGGGGCGACAGAGGCACTTGCGCACTTGTCACTTGGCGCGGCCAAGACCATGGGACCGTCCGTGGCGCTAGGCTTTGAGAGGCTTAGGACGCCACGGGGCGCGTCCAAGGGGTCATGGGGCGAGGCTGGAAAGCCGCCCATGACATTCTCCCCCACCTGAGTTGGCGCCGTCCCCGGAGCCTTGTTTGCCTGATGATGATGGTGATGATGATGTTGGGAGCGTCTGTTGGTTGGGAGGTCTGTTCCCCTCTGTTTGTGCTGATGAGGATCTGCCTGACGCTCCATGTATTTGCGGAATGATTTGAGGCGGCTGACATGGAACACTGGATGGATTTTCCACCAGGATGGAATGTTGACCTGGTATGTAGCTTTCCCAAGGCGTTTTTCAATGG
>MCJB01048428.1:0-20457 GCA_002018475.1 Nicotiana obtusifolia | reverse complement strand
AGTCCGTCAAGAGCCTGTTCGAGGACGGTGATCCGATCCCCTTGAGTCACCATGGTCAGAAATGGTGAAATGGCAACACGTTCCCTTGTCCGATGCGTCGAGCCTAAGCTCTGATACCAACTGTTACGCGACGCCTTCCTGAGATGCTTTGGAAGGGTAGCGTAAGGCTAGGCAATCGATGTCAGTACGATTGCCGTCCGCCAACTGAGGTCCCCTCCGCACGCTAGACTAGATTGTCAGTGCCGTGCGGGAAAACCAATTCGTAGGCAACAAGAGAAATGAGAGCAGCGGAAGCTTTGGTTGGATTTTTGATGATGATTGTATTGATGATGAAAAAGCTATTACAAAGCTAATGCGGTGTCGAGGGGGCGAAGACACCAGTACAGAGAATTGAATGCTTGCTGAAAATGTTTGAATGCTGATACCCCCCTAATAATGCTTAAAAAATAAAAACCCAAATTACATGAGTAGACCTAATGCGAGCTCTAGGAGCACAATGAATATAAAACAGTAAACCTATTCTATATTTACAATGAAAGGAACTTAGTCTTCTATGATGTAGAAATACTAAGTCCAATGGCAGCAATCTTGTCTTGACGGTCAGGGTCCGCGCGCGCGTTGCTGTCTGCGCGCGCAGCACTATTGATGATGGCCCGCGGCGGGGCGCTGGCACTTGTGCTTGGATCATGATGGATGCGCGCGGCATTGTCTGCGCATGGTTGACACTCGCAAGCCGCTGGGCGCCGGCAAGGAGTGTTGGTGGGGCGACAGAGGCACTTGCGCACTTGTCACTTGGCGCGGCCAAGACCACGGGACCGTCCGTGGCGCTAGGCTTTGAGAGGCTTAGGACGCCACGGGGCGCGTCCAAGGGGTCATGGGGCGAGGCTGGAAAGACGCCCATGACAGTACATATGTACCCATTCATATTTTCTCCTCAAACTTTCTTTGCTCCAGTTATGCCTCTTGCTGGTCAAAGCCCACCACCAATATACTAATCAATCCTTTGTGAACTAATGTTTCCTGACCCAACAAATAAAAAAGTTACTGTCCAGCACTTAATTGTCAATCTTAAATGCAAGAACTTTTGACCATATACAAGCTGAGAATAGACTCTTCTCCAAGAGAAGTTATTGCATGCATAAGAAGCACTTAAATGTGCTTGTTAAATTCATCTATGCCTTCTCTTTGCTACTAAGTTCTTCAAAATGTGTAAGAGAGAGATACCTTCTATTCCACCTTTAGCTACTCCAAGGATATCAAGAAAGAAAAACAAGAGTGAGGGAAAATGTAGAAATCGGTTTCTACCCCTATAATTCTTCCTGAAAGAACTTCAACCTATTTAGCCTGAAGAAAATATGTCGTCCAAAGATCCAATTCTCCTGAAGATGAAGGACTAAATCTTCGTGCCAGTGACCAAGCACTGGTTCATCCTTTCGGGCAATCAACTTGCGGTTGCTATTTAAGCTCATGTATGACGGACATTTATGTCGAGCTTTCCATTAAGCTCATGTTATTTTAGAATTCGTCAAGTGTTAGCTTAAATAGCAACCGCAAGTTAATTGCTACAGAAACAATGAGCCACATCTGGTCCTTCATCATCAGGAGAAGTGATTTGGACAGCATGTTTTCTTCAGGTCAGATAGGCTGAAGTTCTTCCAGGAGGATTTGAAGTGATGAAAACCTGTTGCTACATTCTCCCTCACGCTACACTACTAGAATTCCTGCAAAAAGCGACCAACGTTGGTCTGTAAAGAAAAGCGACCAAAGTCGGTCGCTAAACTGGTAAAAATAATAAAATAATTATTTTAAATACATTAGCGACCAAAGTTGGTCGCTATTTGATCGATAATTTCGTCAAACTGTTGACCGGACTGGTCGGACTTGCTTGGTCAAAGAAATACTCAGATTAGCGACCAACGTTGGTCGCTTAAAGGGACCCACTTATAAAATTTTAATAATTATAATATTATTTAAATCAAATTATAAAATATAAATAAATAAAATCTAAAATTAGCGACCAAAGTTGGCTGCTAAATAAAGAGTAAACAGATAGAGACCAACTTTGGTCGCTAATTTGGGACGACCCAATTATAAAATTTTAATAAGTTTTTATTTAAAAAAATTATAAAATATAAATAAATATAATTCAAATTTAGCGACCAACTTTGATCGGTAATAATTATATTCACAAACAACACACGAAATAAATATAGTAAAATGAAGACCAACTTTGATCGCTAATCGGGGACCCAGTTCTAACGTTTAACAATAATATTTATATTTTAAATATTATATGAAATATAAATAAATCTGATTCAAATTTAGCGACCAACTTTGGTCGCTAATTTTAAATTATGTATAATTAGCGACTAAAGTTGGTCGCTTTTCAGGTCAACATTGACCAAAATTAAAATCACTTTTGTATTTACTATCTAAATAATATAAATGTAAACCGTTAACACTTTTATAATACAAGGGATGAATAGACTAAAATATATTCTAACATGCTATATATGCAGTTAAGTAGTACTACGAAGCGTGCGTGCGTATCCATATATATATATATATATATATATATATATATATAAAAGAACATGAAGCACTCGGAACACAGGGACGGGTTCTTTTAGGTATTGATACACTTGTAAATTGATTCATTGACTTATAACCTACTCATATGCATGTATATATATATTAACAATAAATTAAAACGTCTCGACTTATATTAATTAATATATATATATATATAGGGGGTTTTCTTCGGGGCTCGAGAGATGGAATAGATAGGGCCCCACAACTTTTGAATTCGCCGCTGGGGAATTCACACGAAAGGGAACGAGGAATTCTCAACGAAAAAAGTGCTCTCTGAACCGAACGTGAAAGTAGTTTTCCATCAGACGACTTTTCCTGTAACTCTACTCTCGACTTGGATTATATATCCAAAAAGGTCCGCTCTCGGCCATTCCACATGCTGCCTAGCAGAGACGTGGTTATCTGAAGTGGATTCTCTCTTTTGTAGTAGATGCCGAACCTGCTGTGCCCCATTGACTAAGAAGGGACAGCAGCTACATGGACCCCTTCCTTTCTGTTGTTGCCAGCGCTTTCCCGGGCCGAGCCGGAATTTTTTATTATAAAGGCCAGGCAAAACCCGAAGGCAGCTATCCAATAGGAAGGGCGGAACGAGGAGAGGGCCTGGCAATCATACCACGGCGGTAAAAAAAGTGTGTTCCCTTCAGGTAAGATGCACCGTAGGCCATCCTCGGCCTTCTTCGTTTCGATGAAAAAAAATCTCGATCTCCGAAAGCGTTTTCCTTCCCCCGCCGCACCTCACTCCCTTCGTCGAGCCTTTCCTTTAATGGTTGGGGAAAGCATTCCTTTATCTGAACTTGGTAGGCATTCTTTCCAGCCTTAGTAAAATAGGGGTGGATTTGGCTTGAACATAGGCTCAAACAGAATTTGAAGGGTCCTAGCTACGCCATGCGTTCAATACAAAATCTGAAAAGCTGCAGGGATGACAAAAAGAGGGCGCTTTCCTGTGTTGCACTGAAAAAAAGGACCTAAGAGACGAGCGTCTTCTCTTAGGTTTACTCCTCCCGCGCCCGTCACCGCCCGGCCCGCGTTAGAGGGGAAGATTAGCAAAGCGGGAAAAGAAAGAGGGAAGGGGAGCAGCATCTTATTCTCTTCGCGAGAACTTCCGGATCGTAGAAGCATTCGGAACGGGCTCCATGTTCATTTCGTTGGCAGAAACGATCCATTCCATTCGGGGCTTCGGGGAACCCAAAAACGAAGTCTTTTGACTTGAGAATGACATAAGACCTATAGTTAAAATTTAGACTATTACGATGTGAACTCCTTATATCCATTTATAATTAAAACTTTTCCGATGCCAGGCGAACGTGGCTCCCAGGCCGGGACGTCTGGCATAATAATTTAGAAAAGGCAGAATTGGATAACTTCTTTGGCTTTATTGTGGCTTTTGTAGTGTGTCCTCTCTACAATAGAGAAAGCCTTCTTACCCTATAAGGATAGACATAATGCTTTAACCTTCCTAACAGGTAAATTCGTAGGTGTCTATTTTAGCAAAGAATTTTTTTTATGCCCGAAACTTGGGTTATAGAATTTTTCCGCTAAGGGGCTACTTGTATGAGAAAAAGAAGAGTCCTTTCGAAGGCTTTGTACCCTCTATTAGAGGGCAGACTGCTGCCTTGATCGGGCGTAATGCTCCCCTTTCGTCATAAGGCGTGCTTTCTCACTACCTAATGATGATCAAATCACGATCATGGGTTGCCCGGTTCTAATTCCATATGCAAAATAGAATGGAAATCAAGACCCTGAAGCTTCTTTAGTTCCAGATGATGCGGATCCAAGCTCATCTCCTGAGCTATACCTATAACTTATGCAAATTTTTATTTTCCCGAACTTAGTTAATAAATAAGGCGAGATGGAGACCCTGATTTGGACCCTCGTGATCGAGCTTATGATTGTAAAGAACGCGGAGCCATAGTCAAACGATCCAAACCAGGTTGAGAGCGCCGAAGCTTATCCACCTGAAGCACTTACTTCAACTCCTGTCCTGCAGTGGAAGCTGTAGCCGGAAGCTTCACTGCAGGGACTTCCTCGCAAGCCGAGCAACTTGATGGGGAGAGCCTCTCCTCTATGCGGGAGACTATGGCAAAGCTCACATCCGAGCTAGAAGCCGTCAAAGAAAGAGAAAAGATTAGAGATGCTCAGTACATTGGCATGCAAGAGCAGATCAAATCTTTCTTGGCTTCTGGCAGTTTTCCGATTCCTCGGTCTCGTGAGTCATCGCCAGAGGCTCGCCTTCCCCGTGCTCGTTCCTCCCGTCCTCCCCGTTATTATTCTTCCCATCCTAGACAACTACACCCTTCTGCATACCGTCTTCGTGATGAAAGTTCATCAGACGGTGATGATAATGATGTACAAAACAATCCTTGACTTGTAGTAACAGTTAACTTAGTTTGGTTAGCTTAATGTCTTAGTTCTATTAAACTTTATAGTTTGTTAGTTTTAATATTGTTGTTGTTGTTGTTGTTTATTGTTGTTGTTGGCATAAAATGCCTGTTTAGGAATTTTAGTAAGCTGGCAGATGGTATAACTGCCAAAACAGGCAGTTTCTGCCAAAAATATACCAAGAAAAGCGACCAACATTGGTCGCTTTTCCCTTAAAAAATAAAATTCTGGGCAATAGCGACCAACTTTGGTCGCTATTTAACCTAGATTTCTCAAAAGCGACCAACTTTGGTCGCTATTCCATATAAAAAAAAAAAAATTCTGCAAATATAGCGACCAAAGTTGGTCGCTTATAATTTTTAAAAAAAAAATAATTATTGAAAATAGCGACCAACTTTGATCTCTTATTTTGAAAAAAATCAAAAAAATTAATAATATAGCGACCAACTTTGGTCTCCATTTTTCAGATTTTAAAATATAATATTTTCTTTACAGATCAAAGTTGGTCGCTTTTTTTGACCAACTTTGGTCGCCAATATTATATTATTAAAATATTAAAAGCGACTAAAGTTGGTCACTATTTTCTTTACCCGGAATATTTGGTCCTTTTATCTTAGAGACCAAAGTTGGTCACTAATTAGCGACCAACTTTGGTCCCTAAGGTAAAGGGACCAACTTAATATTGACCAAGTCTGTTTGGTCGCTTTTTGGTCGCTTTTTGGCCGATAAGCGACCAACTTTGGTCGCTTTTTGTGATCGCTTTTTTCCGGATTTCTAGTAGCAAGCTAGTTCTTTTCCTTCTCGACATCCTTGGAACGGCTAAAGGTGGAAAGGAAGGTAGCCTCTTGATGGAACTTCTCTTCCACATTTTGAACCATCGAGAGGGCATCCGTGGATTTGACAAGCTGAGGTGAGAACCTGAGGCTTTAGCATTAGGAGAATCGGAGCCACTCTCATGGTTTCGGATGCACGCTTCAATAATTCCTCTAGGAGAAGAATCATCATGTTTTTCACCTTGAGGCAGAAGCTGAGGATGAAAGAGAAGTAGAGAGATTCTGCTGCCACTTTAAAAAATTTGTTAGAACCTCCAAATAAGGCTTTGCCCCAATGATACATATCCGGAGCTCAACTACCGCTAGGAGTTGATTTTTCTATAGGTATTATATTACTAGCATTTATCACACTTTATTGATATTCTCCTGTTATTTATTAATATCTTTTGGTAATTATTTGGTTTATGCTATTTTACCAAATGTAGTGCCTACAACAGGTAAGAAAAGATCAAAAAGGGAAAATGAAGATACATGTTGAGACAATTTAAAAGATCATTAATCGCATACTCACATTGTTGTTCTTGCAAGTAGCTATTAAAAACTTTAATATCTTGCTAACAAACAAAAGGGCGAGAAGTTAACTGATCAGGGTCATCCGGAGTATCACAATACTATGAGTACATTAAGATGTACAATCATTGAGGGGAATCGCTGACTCTGCTATCTATCATTATTTATTTTTGCTGAAAAAATCCCATGTTTCCATCTACCGGAAGATTGCTTAAACTTTAGTGGGTTGAAGTTGAGGAATAACATATAAGAAACAGAAAGTTTAAGTGTGAAAAAGTTTGTATGCTGAATCTGAAACAGAATGACAAGCTTTTTATCCTTCCAATTGTCATTTCTCCAAACTAACAAATTATTAACTGTTAAACTATCGAACTACATATGTGTCATGCTAAACTTATATTTTTATATTCTGAACGATAAGTATAAATAGAATAATACAACTACAACATATTAGCCTGTCAATTTTAGTTCTCGCTTTTGCAATGAGTATCCTGAGAAGTGCTGAATTGTTGAGACCTCTTATAGTCTTATGGGCATGCTCATGAGTCTTGAGCTTGTTTCACGTGATCCAGCTTTCGCCAGTGCTTTATCATCATATGAAGTTGATCATGTCTCGCTCCGGTTGATTGTAGGTAGGCCATTAAAGCTCAAGCATTTGAAACTTAGAAAGGGGCTTAACCTTTGGAAGTTTACAGAATTGCCCAATGTGTTTCCTTCAAAAACAGAAGTGAATGAAAGAATTAATCATGGCAGAGATGGACCTTAGTGGATCACTTGACGCATTTATGGAGAATTTGGCTTGCCATACAAATTGTCAACAATACTGCTAATGCATCCTGAGTTCTGTACGATAGTTTGAAGGGGTAAAGAGATTCTGGCTTTCTACTTGAATGCGAAAATGATAAACGCTCGCTATTGGAGAAGGTTGAAATATTGGTCATAAAATATGAGCTGATGAAACTGCGCAGGAAGGGGAAGATACTGAGACAAAGGAGGAAAGCTTTTGTACAAGTTGATATGGATGACTCTTTCAAGAACAAAAGTGATTTGATGAGGTTGAAGCCGATGATTATGAAAATCTTAGATAGTTTGTTTGAATCTGAAGATTTTGAATCAGAATATTAGTTCAAATGAATATGACGATGAAGATTTTTGTGATGACGATGGTTCTAATAGAATGAGACTTGTCTCCATTGAATAGCTTCTGATTTGTGATAAAATAATCTGCATTGTAGTTTGCATATGTAGAGATTGCCTGTCTTATATTTTTTTTCTTACCTTGAAGCGTATTATTTTCTTCCCTGAGAAATTTCTTTTTTTAGAATCAAATCATATTTAAAAGATGACGACTTGTCAATCAAAGGCTTATCGATTATTGTTTAAAGATCTTAGATCCCATCTCCTTTACAGGGGTTTAATTCTCATAAATCTCGTTAATAAATGTAGTTGGCTATTTACAACTTTTCCAGAACAGGAAGAAGTAAAACCTTCTTGTATGTATTAGATTATGAATGTAAATCAACAATTTAAGTCACTTGTCCATTCTGTACATTTAATAAGATAAATTTTGAGCATATATATAGCAAAAATGTCAAAGTGAAAAAAAGAATTACAAAGGGGTCAATCAATGACCAATAAAAACAAAACTCTAGGAACTCAAAGACAAGGTAAGAATCTCTATCAACTATGTCCCTGTGATGGCAAGACAGAAGATCTACAAAGTGGACAATTATTCTTCCCCCTCAACAGCCATTTCTGAATGCAACTTCCGTGATATTCATGTCCGCATTCAAGTGTACCAATTGTCTCATCATTTTTATATTCATCTCGGCAAATAACACATATTTCTCTTTCTGAATTAACTTCAACCTTAGAAGTCGAACCACAGTAGGTTCGTGTTCTCATGCAGTTTGCTATAATCTCCTCCTCTTCTGCCTCCGCCCTTTGCTGTCCACTGAAAGGACTAGTGAAGTTAATGATAGCTTGGTCTTGTATTCTGTTTAAAATATGATTTAGAGCAGTTATATAAGCATGAATAAATTCACTTTCAGTTGTGGCAGAAACACCATTAATCGATTCTCCTTGAGTAGTGACGTAGACACCATCAATGAATTCAGTTGTTGGCACAAAATAGTTACCCCACAAGTATGGATCCTCAATGTGATTAAACGAACTCTGAGCAGAGTTGTGAAACAAGTTATGTGGAGCAAAGCGATCACTAACGTTTCTTGATTGCGAGGAATTTCTCAAACCGTGATGATAATTTGCAAGATCAGTGGCGACATACACATCATCAACGAATTCACTTGTTGCCTGATAATTATATGGATCCTCACTCTCATTAAACGTTGTCTGTCCATTATTATATGTATGAGCAGAGCTGTGAAACAAGTTATGTGGAGCAAAGTGATCCCTAGTGTTTCTTGGAAATACGAAACCATCTGGAATTTGAGAGCGATTCCTTGAAACATTGTAATTTGCCAGAGCTTGACGATGATAGTGGGGTCGTTGGGAAGGATGACGACTTTGCCAATTTGTAGTCATGATAACACGAACCTAATGGAAAAAACTACTTCTGAATTTTGGTGCTTTTTTAAGTGATTGGCAATGTGTATGTTACTGATATATATATAATAAGTAGCCGAAGTCCTTTATTTCCTAGGACTAGGATTTTAATGTTTCCTAAGTAGCGTAAATCCTAGAGTTAATAGGACTAGGATTGGTGTTAGCGCAAGTCTAAGGCAAGTAAAGCTCTTGCCTTAGGCCCCAAAATACATAAATTACTACTATTTTATTATATAATATATGTAACTTATATTTATACTGGATATATTATTGTTGTTGTTGTAATGATAAAATATTTTAAAATTTAATATTTTTATAAAATTTGGGATTAAATGAATTAATAGGATAAAACTTTTCTCTCACGAAATTAAATAATATATTTACCTTCTCATCAATTCTATTTTTCTTTCTTTCTTTTTTCATATTTTTCACTATTTTACTTTCTAATTTCAACTCAAATTATCTAAGTTAGCTATTCCTTTTTGTTACATTTGATTGATCTACACATCAGAAAGCAAGTTCTTTTGTGTCTCATCTTTTTTAACTAAGAAATCTCCAACACAAGTGTTAAGGTTTCAAACACGATGGATAATAGGCTCAACCCTTTGACCATTTTCACATAATGCTATATTTTTGTATAGGGGAGAGTTCAATACCATATCACGTGTATCTAACCCACACATAATATGTTGCTCTCTCACTACTAGATCAAGTTATGTAGACTTTTTTGTCTCAATATTATATGGATTCTCTGAAAGAAATTTCAGGGTCTTTTAATATATTTTATTTTTAGCCATCAGTTCCGTTGAGCCACCCTGATTAATGTTCAACAATTATTTATAGATTACTGCTCATGAACGTGTTGTTCAACCATCTTCATTCACATTTGGTAACTAAATACACGTTCATTGATTGTTGTCTTATCTTAATTGAGATTCTATAAAAATTGATTGAGAATGACAGGGGTGGATAGGTGACTCAAGTAAGAGACTAGTAAAGCTTTGATTTAGGTTCCCAAAATTTTTCAATAATGAATCATATGATTTAATTTCAAGTTAGGCAATATTAAAGTTTGCAAAAAAGAAAAGTACAAAAAACTTTGGAAAGAAGGATTATCTACTCTTTAACATAAAAATAATTTAGAACTTCGAATTAAATTACTTAAATCTTCATATTAGTAAATATATTTTTTTACAACAACTATCAAAGATAACATATTGAAATACATGGCTAACATCTTATTTATTTAGGTTACCTCTTATTAATATAAATAATAATATTACTATGTGAAGTTAAAGGCTTTATCATTTAAGAATGTTATACTATAAATAACAAGTATGAAAAAAATAGCAACACTAACTTTTTTCTGCATATGTGTTCTACTAATAAAAAAAAATATAAGGTCTCTTATTAAAATTTGACTTTAGCCACTAATTTTATGGACCGTCCTTGTTTACTAACTAGAACATGACCTAGGATTAGGATTAGTGTTTCCTAACTAGAATTGGATTGAGGAACTGTTTCCGTTTTCAAATTTTTTTTTCCGTGTAACCCTTTAAAATTGAATAAACAATGATCAATTTCTTTTAAATATTTTCAAATTTCTTACGTGTAAAAATAAGAGGAATTAATATAAAGCACTATTGTTCAATTGTTATTAGCTTGTATCACTTGTATTCAAACGCTCAAGACCTTCGCTAACAAAGTGAGCCGTCTAACCAACTGAGCTATGAAAGTTTATTGTCCTCTTATTTCAATTTAAAATAATTAATCTTTTATTTCGTGGATTTGCTATAAAATTTAACTATAGTTACGAATAGTAAATACAGTGTAAATATTTGATGTATTAAGTAATTTTTCCTAAAAACATTGAGCTCTTGGGAGATTTGTAAACAAATTAATATTATAACCAAATATTTCAACTTGCTGGCTTCCAAACTCAAGCTTACAGTTGTTTAAGATGTGTTGTTTTCCTATCGTTAAATATTAACGGGTAGTGATTTCTCTAGTGAATACTATTAAACACATCAATCAAACATATTCAAAAAATTTAAGTTCAAAGTTTTTAAAGAAATTATAATTTAAAACATTATACCTACACTTTACAGTAAATATCACGTTCAATTCTTCTTGCAACTCTATTATTTAGTTGTCAAAAATTTTTTACTTCATTTTTCGTCTAAATCGTGTTGCTCTACACACACATTTTAAAAAAAAAAATAAGTACTTGCTTTTAAGGATCATCCTCACAAGATAGGGATAAGGTCTGCATACACACTATCTTCCACGGATCCCATAATGTGAGATAATATTGAGTATGTTGTTGTTGTTGTTTCTTTTAAGGATCAAACACACTTATCTGCCGAAAGCTTTTTAAAAACTTATTATGCTCCTATTTGGATTTCTTTTTATTCTTCTCCAACTAGCGTTGGAACCTATGTGTGATGCATGAGTAATTTCAGAGAATATTAATCTTATAAAATTATAATTTAATTTATCATATTATTTTAATAATTTATGTTATTATTTTATTATTTAATGTAGTGTACACAAATACAACAACATTTATATAAAATCAAAGGATACACATTATCTAGTAATCAAATAAATTATTTATTCAATATTTATTCTTTATTATTATTAAATTAGCAAGTACTTAGTATTATACATTTAAATGAATTATTTTCTCATTTTGTATTTTACTGAATATTTGAATAATGTAATATTCTTTTACTAAATTATAATTTTGACATTGAAAGTATAAAGAGATAAGCCTTTTATTATTTTTATAAAAAACCTACAAGTATTTTTAATAATTATTAATTTGTGTTATATATATAATATACTTATCTTATGTATAATATCCTAATAGTATCTTTATATTTTTGTATTTTTCATTATGAATTATGAGTTCTTTTATTAACTAAAATTTCCTACATGAAAAATTTAATTAGTATATATATATTTTTGCTATCCCTTGAAATTCTTTGTTATTTCTATATTCTTCCTTTATGACTATTTGCTTATTATGATTTTAGTTATGTGTAAATGTACAACTTTCTCATCATAATTCTAATTATAAGTCTTATATTTTTATATTTTCTCACAAAATGTATATTTTATTTCTTTTTTGTTCCTTGCTTATCTAATTGTATTCGATTACTTAATATTATTAAATTGACATATAAATTTTTAATAAATTATTAGTTTAATGTAATACAATGAATGTAATTTTCTATTACTATTGAAATTAAAACTAACTTTATTCTATATGATTTTCTCAAATTATTTCGTTATTCAAATTTATCAATAATATTTTTGAGTACTATTTATTTACTTAATTTTATCAAGTAAATTTAAGATATGGATAGAACCACATTATATCCATTCTCCTATTTATGCAATAGTTTTTGTTCTGTAATATTTTTGTTATTTTTTTATTTAGTGTTTATCTATAATACGAATATTACGTATTACTTTTCTAAATGGATGGTGTTGAATTAGTTTAAAGGTTAAACAGAGAAATTTTTTTATTATATGTTATAAATATACTAATAATTATAATAAATATATTTTTGTATTATTTTCAATAAGAAATAAATTTGAATTTTTTTCCCGTTTGTATTTAATATGAAAGTTTAATTTTTTTATTAAAATTACTATATAATAAGTTAAATGATATCTTTATATATTTTATATATTTCTTGAAGTTATTGTTTATGTTTTTTCTTTAGTTTTATCTATTCTAATATTTTTAGTTATATAGTCTTATCCATATAGCATGGCTAAATGAATTATTATTCAAAAACTTTCTCATTTCAAAAAATAAATTAGTCTTATCATTTTATATATCTCTACATTAAAGTTATATATGTATATATATATATGATAGTTTCCTTACAAATATATCAATATTAATTATTTTTAAGTCAAATTAAAAAAATAACTAATTATTAACTAACGTAACTAATATTATTCTAAAATTTAATACTTATTGAATTTTAATTCTAATACTTGGCATCAGCTTGATTTGCTTCTCCTAGAGATAGATTTGGTCTCAAATTTGTATTAGGAGAAGTTTTGGGACCAAATATGAAATTTTCATTTTTCTAATACTCCCTTCATTCTCTGCTTCCTTGCTCTCCCTGAAACCAAAAGTTTCTTCTCCCGCCGTTCACCTGCCGGAACTCCGCCGGGAATGGAATTCTCGGACGAGTGGAAGTCCCTATGGCCAATATCTTCATCCTATTCGCCACCACTTCTACTCTCAAATTATTCACACGAAGAAAAATCCTCCTCAAAACGACGCCGTATTGATAGTCCAATTGGCCCTTTGATTTTCAAGCCATGTGCAGAAACCCTAAGACTACTCCTCCGGTCGCCATTGTTATCAACTCGGCTTCCTCCTCCAGTTCCTGAGTTTTCTCTAACAAGATTTCTACAAACTTCAAGTAGTACACTTCCTTCTACAGCTTCTTCAATTGCTACACAGTTTGTTACTCCACAGGTTTCTGAATCAGTTCACAACCTTAATGCAATCCAATTGCTCCCTTGCCCTAATGTTGGTGAAACTAACAAACCCAATTCGATTCTTGGATTTTTTCCAACTGGGGAAAATTATGACCAAGTTGGGTATTTTATACTATGTTTTGAAGATAAACAAGTTGTGGTTAAGAAATTTAAGAATGGGAAATCTTTGTTAGTGCATAATCACAAGTTGAATTGTAGGATTTTGAGGTTATTAGTGAACCCAGTTACTGTTAGTGAAATTGATGATAATGCTTGTTTATCTACTTTTGGATATTTATTGGTTTGTACTTTGTATTCTGTTCATTGGTATAGTGTGAAGATGGGGGTTAAAGGTGTTGGCAGTGTTACGGTAGATTATGTGGGTAGTGCTGATAGAAACTTGTTTAAGGGTTGTGCTGTTTCTCATGCTTGTTGGAGTCCACATTTGAGAGAAGAGTGTGTTGTGTTGTTGGAAAATGGGAACTTGTACTTGTTTGATATGGGTTCTTGCGTGAGGAATCGGACTTTGTTTGCTTGTGATGTATTGCAAGGGAAGAAATTGCAGGTTTTGTTGGATAAGTTGGATAGAGATGGAGAGTGGCTAAGCTGTGAATTTAGCTGGCATCCGAAGATTTTGATTGTTGCCAATTCAAGGGCTGTGTTTTTGGTGGATTTGAGGTCGGAGAAGTGCAAAGTCTGCACCTTGCTAAAGATTGAGGCAGTGTCGTTGGGTAGAACTGATAGATTTCTTGCACTCTCTAGAGTGGAGTCTGATCCCTTTTGTTTTGCTGCAGTTTCTGGTCGCATGCTTCTTCTCTGTGATGTGAGGAAGCCATTAATGCCATTGTTGCGGTGGGTACATGGCCTGAATAATCCAGGTTACATGATTGTCTTAAGATTGTCAGACCTTAGGCCGAGCTCAATAGATGATAAATGGACATGGGCGACCGAATCAGGGCGTTGCATTTTGGTAGGATCATTTTGGGACAGTGAATTTGCTCTATTCTGCTATGGGCCAGGTAGCAATCACGGGCGTGAGTTTCCTGAAATGTCGAGGCTCAGTAAATCGGTATATGCTTGGAGCAAACCTTCAAGCCTCTCACTTTCTGGTCGTGATTGTTGTTGTGAAAGTTGTCTTATGAGAGCAGATTTCTCTAAAGACATTCTTCCTGATTGGATTAATTGGAGGCAAAAGGAAGTCCTTGTTTTGGGGTTTGGCATTCTCAATAATGGCCTTTCTATCCAATTAGTTGACACTGATAATTCTGTTGGGTTTTTGCTTGTAAGAATAATGTCATGTGGCACTTTAGAAGCTCAGAGATACACTGCAGCATGGGACTCTGAAGAAAGGTCCGAATCACTTTATGGAGGGAAATCTCTGTGCTCTGAAAATAACCTTCTGTATGATATGAGTATCGGAGAATTGGAATTGAAAAAGAAACCTTACTACCTGAACCTTGACTTTCTAAAAGGGTTTCTAAATGGAAAACTAACTAAAATCCTTAGTAGGAAACACACAGACAACCAAAAGGATTCCGAAGAAAATCCAGCAGAGATCCACCTGCAAATATGTCAGAAGCTTAAAGAATGTGGCATCACAAGACTGAGGCCATCTCAAACCGTTTTTGATGTTATCAGAGGTATCAGCTTTCCCGCAAGCATTTATGAGATTGCTATAGAAAGCATTTGCGCCAGTTTGCCAAATACTCTTCTGGGTCTATCTTTTTCTGCCTTCTCAAGATTCCCTGAAGTTCACCTGAAACCAAAGAAAGGTTCTCTGGAATTGTTTGATATTTTGGACAAACTGTATCCACTGCCTTTTCCCTTGCATAAATGTTGTATTGATGAGACATCAGAAAAAGTTCAGTCTCCTAGTTCTTCTTCTGCTCCCATTCTTCCTCCTCCTTTTCTGGTGGCTCTTAATAGCCTCCAAATAGCAGAAAGAGATATATTGCCACTTGATGCTGAACTTAGGCTTCAGAGTGATAAAGTTATGAAGGTGGCCCATGAAATCGGTCTGTCAGACATTGGTACTGAGCCTGGTGATGGCTATTCAGTTTCCCTTGATCCAGATACTGAATGCCCTAGCAATGTGATTGAAAAAATGAAGACTCTCTGTTTGCATAAACCCGTGGCATTCTCTGTCTGTAATATCTCTAAAATGGACTCTATCGGAGTAGAACCTGATGAAAGATTTACATCCTTCATCTATAAAAAACACCAAGAACCTGTCTCAAGTACTAGCAAAGAGATGATAGGAGTAGAGTTGTTCGATGAGGAGTGCCCAGTAGAGCTCCAATTCAATGATAGTTCCATCATGCTGGAGGCAAATGAGCTGGAAACATTTAAGTTGTTGAAACAAAAGGACTTAGGTTTTCAGAAAAGTTTTCAGTTGTATCAAGAGTATTTAAGTGGTTGAAAGGGGATTGTTTCAGTGAAGCACAGTTAGGTGTATCCAATCTTCTCCAAGAAATGGTTATTACAGATTGAGATGGCAGGTTGAACATCAAAGAGTTTGAAAATGAATGTTAGATTTCAATTCTCTCATACATTTATCTTTCTAAAACTCTTATTGGTGTTAATAATAAACTTTTTTTTGTTGCAGTTTTTGGATTTCGTGCCGGCAAAGAGTAGCTCATTGAGTCCTGAAGCTGATATCCAGAGACCACAGTATGCTTTCTCTGCTTATTCCTCTTTCTCTTTCTATCATTTTGAGTGGGTTATGAAATTGTGCATATCTGATTGTCAAGTGTATTCTGTGTTTTGAAATACAGGTTTCTTTTTTCTATTTTTTGTTTGGATGACGGTGGTGACCGGGCTACTTTGCAGTTATTCGTGCTTAGTGAAACTCTAAATTAATGAATGTAATTTTTTTCCTTTCCTCCTAGTTTTGTCTTCTGGTGTTCTTTTGGCACTCTTCTGCATAAATGTGGCCTCCTCTATGTTTCTGTTGTCTGATTTTCTTCGGACTTTGGTCTGTTATTGTCATCTGCTCTGTCCTACATGGCTTATCTGTCCTTTTTCCTTTTTCCTTTCTTGAGCGACCGAGTTTATTTATGGCATGAAACAACTCGTAGTATGGGTCTAGCTTGTTGAAAAATCAACTCCTACTGGTAGAAGAGCTATATGTTAGTCCTACAGTCTTTCTGCTTCCTGCAGTAGAAGTTTCTGCTATTTGAAGAGTCTGACAGAACCAATTTTTCTTACATCACTAATCTTTGAATTTTTGCTTGTAGGTGGCTAGATTCTGTAACTCAATATGACAACTCTGAGATATTTAAAGGGGGGAAAACCAGGATGCCACTGTCGCGGATCATTGGACAGAGCAAGGCTAGACTTTCAGTTTTAGGCATAACATAAACTACTGAGAGTTCAACAGTGTTTACAGTCTAAATCTGACTCTCTTACTTGGAAAAGTGATGCAAAGGGGAGATTTAAGGTGAGAGGTTGTTTATCAACACTTAAGAAGAGAATCTGGCAGCATCCCAAACTGGCCTTGGAACGGCATTTGGAGAAACAAGGCACCTTTAAAGGTGGACTGCTTTACCTGGCTGGTGGCGCAGAAAGCGAACCCAAGAGAACTTCAGAATAGAGGATCAGTTTTTGCGGCAGGTGCCTTTTTTTTGAAAGGCAAAGCGAGGTTGTTAATCACATCTTCATTCATTGCGCTCACACCACGAAGATTTGGCATTTCATTGTTAATGTTGTAGGGGTAGCTGGGCAATGCGAAAGACAACTACAATATTAATGCAATGCTGGAATTTTGAAAGGGCTGGAAAAGCACAAGGTGAAAACATTGACTTCACTCCATCCTACAATCTGGTGGATCATATGGAAAGAAAGGAACATAAGAATTTTTTAGAGCAAAAATGATTCTGTAATTAGCATTAAATACATATGCATTTCTTTACTCTCTTTTTTTGGTGTAACATTGCAACTGCAAATGACATAGATGCCATGATCGAATTTTTTAGCTCATTGCATAATTTGCACTGTGGCTTTTCTCTGTAATATTCTGCAGTCCCTTGCTACGCATTAATAAAACACCTTTACCAATAAAATGAAAAATTTAAATAAACCTACTTACTCTGTTAGATATCTCAAAATTATACGCCTACTTAAAATGGGAACTTCTGTTTTTAGCAATAACCAGTAGCTCTTACAGTTAAATTGTTTCCTTCCTGCATCTCTCGTGTATGCTTTTTAACATATATATTTCTATGCACTTGGATGGTAGAATCATTCCCTGCTTTCAAGTTTAACTCATGCAACTTCTTTTTGGAAGTGCCTTCTTGATGTGAATAATCTGAAACTATTGGATGATATTTTTTTAAGCAAAACTGCTTAAAGAATCAGTATAGATCCAGTACACATGTGAGCAAGCAAAGTTGTGGTGGCTTGGACAGAAGAAACTCTCTACTTCTCTGTTAACCTTAGCTTCTGCTAATTACTGGTCCACATTTATGAGCTTTTGCTGTATTTGCCCATCATTTCCTGGCTTAGCCTCCGCTGAATAAGAAGATAAGGATGAAAGAGGAGTCCCTCTTAGTTTTCGCGAAGAGTGGATAGCATTCCGAGGGTTTAGGTTTAGGAGAATTAAGACAGCCATTGTTCCCACTTCTTATGCATGTTTCAATACCTCCTCTTGGAGAATTTATTCTCTGCTCGTATATTCGTCAAAAGCATATGCTTTTAAGATTGACAATTAAGTTCTGCACAGAAACTTTCTTAACTTTGCTGGTTAGAGAACTTTGTCTCAGAAAGGATTAAATGTGATTGGTTGTTTCATAGTGGATTTTGTCGATAATTATTGGTGGTGAGGTTCGACGGTGACTAGCAGAAGAGGAAACTGAGAAAGCTAGTATCAAGGTGGAAAAAGGGATACAGAGGGTGCAAAGAAAACAAGAAGTTGAATATATTTACGAAGCTTGTTTATAGTCGTGATAAGTGGTGTAGTAGTGAAGAAGGGAATATAAAGAGGAGCTAAGATAGTTTGAGGTGGAAATGGTATCATGACATATTTATATATGTGAGATACATCCTATGTACTGTACGAAACATGTGTTTCGAAAATAGATGAGTACATAGTTATGTGAGATACATTATATGAGCTGTACAAAATATGTGTTTCAGAAAATAGATAAGTACATATTTACGTGCGATACATTCTATGTACTGTGCAAAACATGTGTTTCGGAAATGGATGAGTACATATTTATGTGCGATATATCCTATGTACCGTATAAAATATGTGTTTTCAGAAAATAGATGAGTATATATTTATATGCAATACATCCTATGTAGTGTGCAAAACACGTGTTACAGAAAATAGATGAGTACGTATTTATATGCGATACATCCTATGTACTGTGCAAAGCATGTGTTTCAGAAAATAGATGAATATATGTTTATGTGC
This sequence comes from Nicotiana obtusifolia, assembly GCA_002018475.1. Lineage (NCBI taxonomy): Eukaryota > Viridiplantae > Streptophyta > Magnoliopsida > Solanales > Solanaceae > Nicotiana > Nicotiana obtusifolia. Next base: position 1,653 of record MCJB01048428.1, on the reverse strand, counting down.
GATATATCCTATGAACTGTGCAAAACATGTGTTTCAAAAATGGATGACTACATATTTATGTGCGATACATTCTATGTATTGCGCAAACCACGTGTTTCGAAAATTGAGGAGTACATATTTATGTGCAATACATCCTATGTACTGCGCAAAAAATGTGTTTTGAGATTGATAGTACATATGTATATGCGATACATCCTATGTACTGCACAAAATATGTGTTTCGAAAATAGATAAGTATATATTTATGTGCGATACATCCTATGTAATGCATGAAATATGTGTTTTGAAAATGAATGAGTCTATATTTATGTGCGATACATACTACGTACTATACGAAACATGTGTTTCAGAAATGAATGAATATATATTTGTATGCGATACATCCTATGTACAGTGCGAAACATATTTTTGAAATATAAATGAGTATATATTTATGTGCGTTACATCCTATGTACAACAAGAGATTAAAATAGAGGAGTACACATCGTGTGTCATCGTATGTGATTTTCGAAGGATGTGTTTCAAAAGTGTCCTTTTAAGGGGAAAAAAAATTTCACATAAGAGATTCATTTACTAATTAAAAATATAATGTAGATGATTGATATAATATGGTTTTAGAATATAATTTTGAATCTATCCAATTTGATTGTTTTGTTGAGATGTATCACGCATAACGTACAAAACACGTGGCTCAAAAGGTATCATTTTGAACGAAAGATCAAATATTATTAAATAATTCCTTCAATACAGATTTTCTACTATTCTATAAGTGGGAATTAGCAAGCACCTCCCCGTCAACATGCTTGCTTATGTAGGGGCATTTATGAAATTTCATATTTTATCTGTTCTAAAGGTATTGTACTGTCACGACCCAAAATCCCAACCCGGTCGTGATGGCGCCTCTCGTGGGGACAAGGCAAGCCAATCCAAGCCAATCCAACTCTATCAAACAGTTAAATCACGCATTTGAAAAACAAGAACAGATTAATAACAAAATCAGTCGGGTTATATATATAAAGTACCATCCCGACTACAGCCCTCAGATCGGGGTGTCACTGAGTCATAAGCCACTAGAGAAGGCCTAATGATAATAACTAATACAATATCTTAGTACAAATGTTTGAGGGAAGCAAAATCAACAAAAGAAAAGAGTTACGAGGCTGCAGACGCAAGCAGCTACCTCGTAATCTCTGAAGCTCCGGTCCAGTAGTAGTAATCAGTAGCTCTGAGTGGGACCGCTAACGCCTGAATCTGCACACAAGGTGCAGGGAGTAAAGTGAGTACTTCCAACTCAGTGAGTAATAAAAATAAATAAGATCTGAAGATAGGAAACATCCAAATCATTAAACAATCCACGACGAAGCAGTAATTCAAATTACATTCCACATCAATACGTGAAGTAAGCAGAATAATCACAACACCAAAAATTCAATGCTATGCAATGCAATGCGATGCTATGCCATGCAATGCAATGCGATGCTAGTCATGCTAGTCAAGGCTAGTCATGACCTGTGGCGGACGTGCCACACGATCCCCTGGGTACCCGCGCTCGGTGGGTGGTTCCGGCGCAATATATATATACTAGTCATGCTAGTCAAGGCTAGTCATGACCTGTGGCGGCGTGCCACACGATCCATTCAATGCAATGCAATG
>MCJB01048427.1:54621-80570 GCA_002018475.1 Nicotiana obtusifolia | reverse complement strand
GCTATTTAGTTCGTTGTGTCACTTCTTCTATTGCGAACATTTCTCTTGCCGCATGTTGTTCCCCATAGACGACAGTGACTCCTTCTGCGGAAGGAAATTTTAGCATTTGATGCAAGGTTGAAGGCACTGCTCCAATATCGTGAATCCAAGGTCTCCCGAGCAAGGCGTTATATCTCCTATCTCCTTCGATTACACAAAACTTTGTTGCCCTGACAGTGCCAGCTACGTTTACCATCAACGTTATTTCCCCTTTGGTTGTTTCGGTAGCCATGTTGAAACCATTGAGAACCCGTACCTCTGATATGATTTGACCAGTCAGGCCTAACTGTTCGATGACCCATGGTCGAACTATGTTGGTTGAACTTCCGGGATCGATGAGAACGCGTTTTACTTGGGTGTCATGCACCATCACCGATATTACCAATGCATCATTGTGTGGTTGCGCGAGATCTTCGATTTCCCTTTTTGCTGAAGCTTAAAGTTTCTTCCGATACGTAATCCCGACTTCGCTTTTCTCTGGTGATGGATATCTTGGTACGCTTTAACACCGGCATTTGGGATGAGTCGCCTCCTATTATCATATTGATAATATGCTTTGGCTCTCTTTGATCGGCTGTTCAGCCCCTGTTCTCATAGTGAGCTTTTGCCCGGTCGCTGAGGAATTCTTTAAGGTGTCCATTCTCGAGCAAGCGGGCGACTTCCTCTCTCAGTTGCTTGCAATTTTCGGTTTTGTGACCATGAGTGCCATGATATTTACATATAAGGTTGGGATCCCTTTTAGAAGGATCGGACTGGATCGGTCTCGGCCATCTAGTGTCTTTGATACGTCCGATAGCCAAAACCAGAGTTGCTGAATCTACGTTGAAATTGTATTCAGACAGACGGGGCGCTTCTCCTAGTTGAGAATTGTCCCTCCCGAAGTTCCTCTTCGGTATCGACCTTCTGTTCCCCTGACTTCGATCATTCATGTTTTCATACCTTGGGGCTTTGAATCCTCTTGATGAGGGCCTTCGATCTTCCGGATAGGGTCGGTGCCTATCTCGGATCGCCTTCGATTCTCGAAGATTATCTCTTTGATGTCGATCAGGGATTTTCGTTGTGTAAGAAGAAGTTGACGCAATTCCGACCTGGTCGTCTTCTATTCTGATTTTGGACTGATATCGATTATGGATGTCTGCCCATGTGACGGCCGGATATTCGATTAAGCTTTGTTTCAATTGTCTCGAAGCAGCCGAGCTATCAACATTCAACCCTTGCGTGAAAGCTTGTACTGCCCAATCGTCAGTAACTGGTGGTAGATCCATTCGCTCCATTTGAAAACGGGAAACGAATTCTCTTAGTGTTTCACCACTGTGTTGTCTGACTTTGAACAAATCAGATTTCCTCGTTTCGACTTTAATAGCCCCCGCATGGGCTTTTACAAAAGTATCCGCTAACATAGCGAAAGAGTCAATGGAATTTGGCGGTAGGTTATGATACCAAGTCATTGCTCCCTTGGATAGAGTTTCCCCAAATTTGTTCAAGAGAACGGACTCGATTTCATCATCCTCGAGGTCATTCCCCTTTATAGCACAAGTGTATGCTGTTACGTGCTCGTTTGGGTCGGTAGTGCCGTTGTACTTCGGGATTTCCGGCATGCGAAATTTTTTAGGTATCGGTTTTGGGGCGACGCTGGAGGGGAAAGGTTTTTGTATGAATTTTTTGGCGTCTAAACCCTTCAATACCGGAGGTGCTCCCGGTATTTGGTCCACCCTTGAATTGTAGGTTTCAATTTTCTTTTCGCCAGATTCGACTCGCTTTGTTAGTTCTTCTTTCATTTTAACAAGCCCGGAATTAAATCCCGCGCCGCTTTCATCCGGTGTAACTGTGGCCGGTTCATTTTGTTCAACTGCAGCTTGGGGAGTGGTGCGCTCTGCTCGGTCTGGGCTTCGAGTGCGACTTTGTAGCTGTGCTATAGCTACCTGTTGGGCTTGCAACATATCGAATATTATTTTGAGGCTAATTTCGCCTTTCCCGCTTTGTTGGTTTTTTGAACGGTTCTCCCCTCGAACACTATGTACCGAGCCTGATGCTTGGGCGGCTTCGACCGCTACATGGGAGTTAATATCGGCCGGAATTTCATGTCCGTCCAAGTTGTTATTTTCTACTTGTTCATTAGCTTCGTTCCTGGGAGGAGGCACCTGAGCCATGCTTACTATGATTCCGTGAAAGATGGAGAAACTTTTATAGAAACAGCCGCAGAATTATACCTTCGTTATTTGGAAGAAATTTACTAATATCCTCAGCCCCACGGTGGGCGCCAAACTGTTTTACCCTTGAAATTGGGTAACAATTGAATTTATAGTGAGGCTAAGGATCCGTAAATTATTCCACTATCAGGTGAAGGCGAAATTCACGTGTTTATAATTGAAACAACAATGGAATGATCAAATTATAAATTGATAAGAGATTCTGAAGAGAAAAAAAAAGATAATCAGAGAGCTTGCAAAGAATTCTATTTTTCAGATTATCCTCCCAAAAAAAAAGGGGTCTGTACATAGGATGCATTTCCTCCTTATAAACTCTTTTTCCCCGCCTGGGTTAGCTGAAGAGTTTCCGCATTTAATGTTACATGGGTAAGTGCAAAGGTTACATAGATAAATGTAAAAGATACATGGATAAGTGTAAAGTCTTACAATAAAAGTGACATGCGAATTTCAAAGGGAAACATCAATTATTACGAGATTCAGTATATTTAATATTTCTAAATAATGGCATGGCTATCGAGGAAATACGAAGATATTCGACTCGTCCGGAGATGGAATGTGATGGGTTAGGATCGAACCTTGGCTGTTCGACCTCTTTCTGATCAACCGAACCGGATTCGGTTCTCGAATTATACTTCATGATTTCGGTCCATGCATTTCGACCTAGTGATTTCCGACCCGGACTTGTTCAGTTGTATTCGACCCGGCCTTGTTCAGTTGTATTCGACCCAGTACACTTTTGTTCTGCGTTTCCTTTTGCTTCTTTTATTTTCGTTCTTTGTTTCTGATTTTGGAGGCCAAGAATAATAGGACAAGTTCTTGCATGAAGATGGTGACCTTAGGGCGTAAAAGAATGGATACTCATTCTTGTCCAAATTTTGAGAGATTACTCTCAATGTGGCTTGACTATCAGAGAAATTACTTTCAATGTGGCTTGACTATTGGAGAGATTACTCTAAATGTGACTCGACTATCGGAGAGATTACTCTCAATGTGACCCGACTATCAAAGAGATTACTCTCACGGTGACCCAACTATCAAAGAGATTACTCTCACGGTGACCCGAGTAGCAGAGAGACTAATTTCAATGTGGCCCGACTATTAGAGAGATTACTCTCAATGTGGCTTAACTATTGGAGAGATTATTCTCGAGATGACCCGACTAACGGAGAGATCACTCTCAAGGTGTGAAGAGATGGATACTCATCCCTGTCCAAAAAAAGACCGGAGACCATTTCAGGATGCAAAAGTGTCACGACCCGACCAGAGGGCCGCGACATGGCACCGGACCCCACTCAACGGGTGCCGGGGTACCCTTCATCTAACTTTCCTTATTATCTATATGGCTTGTCATACACATATAATATCGAACAATAATCATAATGGACTGAAATATCATACCATGATATGAACATACTTATATACATAATATGGCCAACAAGGCTGCAATGCAAAACTTATACAACAAAATACATACGTTTGCCGACAAGGCAATTTCAACTGTACATAAGCCCGTCCATTGTCTATTGTCTATACATAACCCAACACTTGTCTATGCATAAATTGACATTTGTCTATGAGCCTCTACTGGAACATACGTCATGCAACCTACGTCGGAACAGGGCCCCGACATGCCTAAAATGCCTATACAAAATGCATACCAAGGCTATAGTAAGTCCGAAGGATGAATCTTGCCAATATCTGTTGAACTGGATAGCCTACTGCGGTGGGGGAGCTCCGTCTATCAGTCTATCAGGACCTGCAGCACGACATGCAGCGTCTACAAATAAAAGGACGTCAGTACGGATAAGGTACTGACTATGTAAGACGGAAAAACATAATATAAGAGCAATAATATAAGTTAGGATAAGAAACATATAACATGTACCATCTGAACGCCTCTGAGGGCGGCTAACCATGACATGCCCGACGTGCTTATGCATATACATATATCCTTTCTAAAATCATCATATACATATACATTATCATTATCATCATCTTATACATAACCTCTGTGACCTAATCATTATCATATACATTTACATACGCCTCCGTGGGCTCCATCGTCATCATATACATTTACCTACGCCTCTGTGGGCTCCATCGTCATCATATACATTTACATATGCCTCTGTGGGCTTTATCGTTATCATATACATTTACATACGCCTCTGTGGGCTTTATCGTTATCATATACGTACGCCTCTGGGGGCTCATCATTATCTTTATTATACCCAACTGATCAGTGGTTGTACAATAAGTGCTATACCCGACCGACAATAACACGGATCGGTAGAGTAAACTAGATACACATATATATAATGCATGCTCAACTTAGGAAAATACGTTCTAAGCCTTTTGGAGTGACATACAACTGCTATCCTCTTGTACACGTAATTAAGACTAACTCTTTATCATGAACTTTATAAGACTCAGGAAATACCAACATTGATATCATAGGAACAAGCGCAATCATTCCATAAGAGGAAAATAATATAAGCAACCTTAGCTTCTAAGAATAGAGTATTCTTTTGGGGCTCGTTCATTGCATTGTATTCAATAAGAGTCGTGCAAAAGAAAGAACGGTATAGTCTTACATACCTGGTATATACTGCATCAAATCTCAAGCTTATGCAATCGTCATACTCCTTAGTCTACAATAGAAGAAACGATTCTATCATTTTCCTTTAACCGGTATAGTTATTACGAATCACAAACTTAGTTCTATATGGTTTTTCTCCACACCCTTCTTCTTCTAAAACTTCACAAACATAGTAGTAGCACATGCAGCTCATCAACAATTCAAAACAACCATAACCCAGTCCATTAGCAGTAATTAACTTGAACCCATGGCTTCCATTCACCATCCCATGAGTTCTTACATGCATAGAGTGAATTATCAAGAATTCCCATAAAAGAATGTATAAGGAAAGCAGTAACTCACCTTGCATGTTTGATAACTCAACCCTCTTCCTTGGTTCTTTAATTTCTAGGTCTCACTCCCAATTAGGGCTTGACAGAGAGAGAATCAGTTAGGGCTTTTCCCTTAGTTCCTTAATCTTCAGATTTCTCTCCCCAATTAGAACTTGAAAGGAGAAGAAATTGGCTAAGGTTTGTGTGGGACTTGAGAAGGGGTCACAGGTGGCTCTTCTTGGCTTTGGGGTTTCAGGAAATGATAGAACAACTGGTCTAGGCCCCTTTTATAGGTCAGTCAATAAGTGATACACGTGTCTGACGCTTTCACATCTGCGACCGCATTTCCATCGCAGAACCAACATGCGGTTCGCATTTTGGACGCGAAACTTAGCCCAGAAATCTGTCTCATTATGCGATGAAGAATGTCAGATTTGCGGTCCGCACTTTTAGTATGCGATCGCATACTGGTCGCATTCCTGACACAGATTTCTGCCCAGAAATCTGTTTCAGTTCGCGATGTATTAGGTGCAATATGCGGTTCGCATTTCATAATTGTGATCGCACTTTTGACCGCATTTCTGGCACTGGTTTTTGTCCAGAAGTCTGCCTTGGTCTGCGATTTCATTGTTGGATATGCGGCCCGCATGTGGCTTTTGCGGTAGCATATCCAACTTTGCGAAGCCCTTTGCTCTTTTCTTGACTTTTTGGACTATTTTCCAGGTTCTTAGGCTCTATACATAGAGACTATCTTACGACGTGGTCTAACGTACGAAATTACGGGTTGTAACAAAAGGTTCATATGGCATATCGAAGTACAAGTCCATGGCAACAAATAGGTGGACACATCCTCAAACATCATATGGGAGGATAAATTCATGGCAGCATATAGAAGAAAAAATTCATAAAGAGGCCAATTTAAGGTGCAAAGGGACTTATATGTCCACCTTAAGATTGAAAAGTTATAGTTCCTTTTAAGGACAAACCCACGAAGAGGTCAAATTAAGGTGCAAAGGGACTTAAATGTCCACCTTAAGATTGGAAAATTAGAAAGTCTCAACTCGAACACTTGGTGAACTTTGAAGATTTGGCGGACTTCGTAAACTTTAACTTGAAGAGTGATGGACTTTTAAACTTCAACTTGAAAAAATTAGAAGGATTGAAGACTTTAATTTGAAGATTTAGAGGACTTGAATAATTCAACTTGAAGACCAACAGACTTGAAGACTTCAATTTAAAGACCGACGGACTTGAAGACTTGGAAGGCATAAATATTTCAACTTGAAGAGCGGCGAACTTGAAGACCGATGGACTTGAAGACTTCAACTTGGAGACTTGGAGGATTTAAATATTTCAACTTGAAGAGCGGCGTACTTGAAGACCGATGGACTTGAAGACTTCAACTTGGAGACTTGGAGGATTTAAATATTTCAACTTGAAGAGCGGCGAACTTGAAGACCGGGGAACTTAAAGATTCGGTAAACATGAAAATATAGTGAATCTCCGGGCTTCAATGCAAATATTTAGTAGCCTCCTAAAGACTTAAATCATTCCATTGAAGATATCAATTTACTATAGAGGCTTGCCCCCTTTAAATCAAATGGGATCCAAAGTTTAACAGAAGAATGGTATCTCAGCTCAATTTTCAAGTGCTGATTGAATGGATTACATTCCATCGTACTTTATTTGGACAACAATTGGGGGATTATGTATATTTTGAACTTATGAGACTGAACTTAGAATGAAACTCTAAGCTGCCTAATTACCTCGGTGAAGAGGATCAAGTCATACCGTAGTTTAGAATGAGTGAATTTTTTTTTATGTCCTAAATTTTTCCTAGGCCGCCTCTTTTGAGGTTTTCAACCTAGCAGACTTTTTTTTGATGTTCTAACTTTTGCGTAGGCCGCCTTTTTTGAGGTTTTCAACCAAGCGAAATTTTTTTTTGGACCGTACACAGTTTATACTCTTGCGGGCCAGGAGTATAGGAACATGTAGTTTAGGCTCATGCAACAAGGAGCATTGCAAATTCAAGGATAATATTTCTTCAAAAACTTGCAATTGATAGGGCCGATTCTCATGACATCTGCATCAACTAGCTTGTAAGCCCCACTTGATTAAGCCTTGCACGACATATGGCTCATCCCATTTTGAAGTGAACTTCCCTACAGGTTTATGGGAAGTAGTAATGGGTCTTCGTACGGAAAGGACTTGATCTCCTACTTGAAAGGATCTTGGGCGAACTCTTTTATTGAAGGCGCGAGACAATCGAGCTTAATTACATTCAAGACTCTGTTGAGCTTCCAACCTCTTCTCATCAAGAGCCTCCAACTCTGCTAATCGAAATCGAGCATTTTCTTCATCAATGATCCCTTTTTGAATAGCTAATCGTAATGAAGGCATTTGACACTCGAGTGGCAAGACGGTTTCAACTCCATCAACAAGTGCATAAGGGGTCGCTTGTGTTGGCGTGCAATGAGTTGTCCTATATGCCCACAGAGCTTCTTCCATACGGTCATGCCAATCTCGTCTAGATTTGGAGATGACTTTCTTTAACAAGTTGCATAGTGTCTTGTTGAATGCCTCGGCTAGACCATTAGCGACAGCATTGTACATAGAAGAGTTAAGTTGCTTAAAGCCAAAGAGTTCACAAATCTTGTTCATCAACCTATTGTCAAACGACTTGCCATTATCCGTTATTATGTATCAAGGAATGCCAAAGCGATAGATAATGTTTACTCGGATAAAACTTGCAACATTTTCCTTCTTTACTTCCTTAAGAGCAACAACTTCAGACCATTTTGAGAAGTAGTCAGTTGCAGCCAAGATGTATAGGTTCCCATCGAAGGACTTTGGCAGTGGTCCAACAACATCCAATCCCCAAGCGTCAAACGGCCAGGATGCAACAGTGGGGTGCAACACTTCATACGAGCTCCTGATTCTTGCTTTGACGAGTGACGACAGACTTATGACCTAAGTGACATGAGAGGTAGAAATGTCTCATCGGTGTAGCCTTTAAGGCATTAAATGCGTGTCAGTTAACGGTCTGCCGTTTCATGAGGTGAACCGCCATTTTGAGAAACTATAAATATCCTCCTTATCCATTCTTTAGAACCTTCACATTCAAATACTTGTGTTTTTAAAGAAACTTCATCACTCTCATCTTCAAAACCTCTTGCCTGTTGGTTTTCTGAAATCCTTTCGTAAGCTATCTGCGAATTATAGAATCTTTTTTCTTCTTCTTCTATTCAAAAGTAATGGCAAAGACCTCAAAATCCGTTTCCCAAAAAGAAATTCCCTCTTCCTCGAAACCGACTGAGAATGTTTCACCTGTTGTCACCGAGAAATCGATACTAGAACCTCTCCTAAAAATGTTCATCCCCTCGGAGTGTCTAACCGGAGCCGATTTCAAGGTTGATAAAACTTCCTCGATACCGGGCCAGTGTGAACCGGTCTCGAGGTACGTCTGTTCGGTCACCGACAGTGTTCTCGATAAGGTCAAGGAGGACTGCAACTGGGTGAGTGCGTGGTGGTTCCCGCGCCTGAGGAAGCAATCACTACTCAGATGGAGTGTTTTTTAAGTGTTTTCGTCCCTTCACGTTTGGGCCCTTTGGACCGGTCATCATCGCCTTTTGTAAAAGGTACCAGGTGACACTAGGCCAAATTCATCCCTCCTTCTGGAGGATAGTTATCCTCCTCCGCTTTTTTGTAAATAAGATCGAAGGTGTCCTTTCACCATTGATCACCTCATGCGTCTGTACAGTTCCCAAATCCATCGAGGGGGCTAATAAAACTAGCCCGTCCAGCCAGTAAGGCCCTGTTCTCAAGCATCGACGAGGATCAGGACCGAGGTTGGTTGGGACGATTTGTTCGAGTGAAAACATCGGACCTCATCCCGGCTGACGACATGCCATTCCTTGAAAAATGGAACATGAAGCGTAAGTATACCTTTGCCTTTAGGAGTTTCATCATAATTTCCCTTTTGTTCTTCTTCTTATCAATTTTCTATGATGCAGCCGTCGCTCGAATATCGGATGAAGTTCCTCGACTCAAGGATTGGATCGAAGGGATCTTTTCGCAAAAATCATACTCCGAGCGCGCATGGCACGAGCTTTCGAAGGGCTGATGAGAGGCGCAATCTCATGGTGAGATTTTCTCTTTAAATTACACTCGACTTAATTTTTACGCCGTCGATTTCTGACTTGCTTTGCTTTTCTTTTGTAGATTTATCAAAAGACGTTGAGATAAGGCCCCCGCCCGTGGATGATAATACTTACGTCGAGCCCCCTACTTCGAAGCAAGATAAAGGGAAGAAAAGAAAAAGGGATCCGAGCTCTCCGGGCTTTGAAAAGAAGAGATCAAAGAAAAGATAGGCGCGTAAGCCCAGCGGAAGTGCCAACGGTCGATCATTGTCCCCGGACATGGTCCATAGATTGAGGGATGAGTCCGAGGTAAGGATGAAGACTTTGACCCAGTGGCCAGTGTGTCTTCCCAGCTCGAAGGGCAAGGAGCATCCAAACCAGGGTTCGATGAAACCGATGTTCATTAAGTCGAGGAAGCCGAAGTGGGGGCAGGAGCTGTGGATTTCCTTGATACGAGGAAAACACCGCAGGGAGCACTTGGTCCGACTGAGATCATCGATTCACCTTCGATCACAAAGTCGATGTTTAATGAGGTCCAAGTGGCAAAAGAACGCCCCCTCGAGGAAGTCCATAGATCGAAAGACCCTTTCCGTGGTTTTTTCGATGGTGTGGACTCGATGGCCACGAAGGATGCTATTGGTTTCGGTGATTTAGAGATACCGAGGAAGAGCTCACCCTCTGAAACAAGCTGGACTTCTTTTAGTTCGAAATTGGTCGATCGATTCCATGCCCTGAGCGCATATCCTGATCGAAAACGCACCGTTGTTTTTTCCCTTCCCGAGGATGCCCTGTTTCTTTCCTCCCCCGTAGGGGTGGCCAGTTACCTTTAGTGCTTAGTGACCAAAGAAGATCAAACCAAAATGAACGAGGTGGAAGCACCCTGCCTATTCAACGAAGCTCAATAGGCATTAAATCGGGTAATTGGGGATATCCTTTATTATGCACTTAGATTTTATCGTAAGCAATCATAACATTTTCCTTTGTGCTTGCAGGCCTAGGTACTTCACCACGAGGCCGAGACTCGGGAACTTATTGAGAAGAAAGACACCCTTAAACTTCTTAATGAACAGCTCGAAGGGGAGGCTAAGAGCCTCCGTGCAAAGCTGGAGGTTGCTTGGAAGGATCATGCTGACTTGGTCAAGCAGGTAAAATTTTTCGAAGTGAGTGATGATGAATTTGATTCAGTGACTGATGGTCAAAATACGCAGGTCCAGCAGAAACTCAATCGCTTCGAACTAAGATAGTTGTGGTTAAAGCTGAGGTCGATGAATGGAGGGGCAAGATGGATCGTTTAGCCTCAAAAAAAGAGGCAGCTCGGACATAACTAACTTTATTAGAAACCCAGATAAGAGCGGCAAAGGAAAAAGCCGAGACTCAGACCAAAAGGGTCGAGAAACTTCAATCTCGGGTCGGTTTGGTTGTCTCAGATCGAGATAATCTAGCGAGGGAGCTTAAAATGGCCAAGTTAGAAGCCGCCGTTATCAGAGCCGAAGCTGATGAAATGGTGGCTCAATACAAGGCTGATGCCGAGGCGGCTCAAGACCAATCAAAAAATATGATCGAGCATATGAAGTGGCACCCCCGCAGGCGGGCCCTCGAGGAAGTCCACGCTCGGGGTTTTGACTTATTTGCGGAGATTGAGGATGCCAAGATGTCTGAAGCCGAGGCCATAAAATTAGCCTATCCCGAAGAGGATGATTCCGAGGTTTCAGTCGGGTCCGAAGAATGAGAAAACCCTAGAAATCCCGATGATGAGGCGGGACGCAATCGAGATCAAGTCGCTTGGGTTCGTTTTTATCTCTTTCTGTGCTCAATACCGTGTATCAAGGCCGCTCGACCTTTGTAAAAATTTGTATCGGGCTGTTTGGCCCTTATAAAAAGGATTTTTGATATATATATATATATATATATTGTATTCGCAAAGATCGAAATGCCTTAGCATGAAATAGTTAGGTTGTGTTCGAGGGCTCGAACTAGTCTTGCCTCTAACATTATTTCGTTTTGAGGCGTCATGGGGAATCTGTGTTATCGAAACTTTTCTTCCCCAAAGTAGCTTAGTTCTATAATCTGCCGACTGTACCCTTTAGAACCGGTTAAGAAATTTCAATGCCTTGTTATTTTTGTTGCGGCCTTTAGACGTCTCCGAGTTATTTTTATACGGCCATAGCCTTTATAGTTCGGGCAATACCAAATAAGCTTTGTGCCTTTGTGCCTTCAGGTTACGTTAACCCGGAATGGCCTTAACCTTTTAATTTGGGCGATGCCAAATAAGCTTTGTGCCCTCGGATTTTGTTAACCCGGAATGGCTTTAGCCTTTTAATTCGGGCGTTGCCAAAAAAGCTTCGTGCCCTTAGCTTTCGTTAACTCGGAATGGCCTTAGCCTTTTAAATCGGGCGTTGTCAAATAAGCTTCGTGCCCTCGGATTTCGTTAACCCGGAATGGCCTTAGCCTTTTAATTCGAGCGTTGCCAAATACACTTCGTGCCCTCATGATCTAATAACTTGGACCGTCTGAGTTTGCTTTTTCGGACTTCAGTCCCTAAGTGAGAGAGTGATTATTCAAACTCAGTTTAAGGCGGTCCTTGGGCTCGTTACCTTTAGGGGGTAATAAGTGGGGAATTCCTTAAGAAATTTAAAGGAAAAGTTTTAAAAGACATGACGTCTGCAAAAAAGAGACTTCTCTTTATTCTTGTGCATAATAGTAATATATATGTACAACTTTTGTGTCAGGGTCCGAGCAGTCTATGTGAGCACGATTCATTTGACCGTTTGGCCCTTACATTGAATCTTATTGATCTTCAGCCCTTCAATCCTGAAGTCTCTTTCCATGCTAAAGTGGCCCCCTAGTATTCGGGGTTAATCAAAGACAGGCCTCGAATACTGTTGTGACCAATTCGTTACCGGCCTTCGAATCTAAGTTAGCACGATTTACTTGTTGCCTCGTTAAAAACCTTGCCGTAAAATCCATTTGGGACAAAAACGATCCAAGGGAAAAAGAGTGCTCGTGCTTTTAAAATTAACATCTCGTATGGTCCCTTGTTTGCTACCTGCAAGCATTAGTTTATAATGTAAATAAAAAATAAAGAACAGTGTTGTACCTTAGTAGTAATACCGCTTTAAGTGAGTTATATTCTTGTTGTTCAGTAGTTATTTATCATTCATTGTTCCAAGCTTGTAGGATCCCTTTGGGTCAGATCAGATTGTAGAGGTCGAGGCCATTTGGTATCTTTGATGCGACCAATAGCCGATACAATAGTGGCAGCATCGACATTAAAGTTGTACTCCGATAGACTCGGTGCTTCTTTATGCCCGATGGGCCTTTCGAAACTGCTTTTGGTCATGAGTCCCTGGCTGCTCTGGCCTTGGTCATTTCTCCTTTCATTTCTTGGGGGTTCCGCCCGGATGGCACTGATTCTTCTGTCCCCGTGATATAGCTGATATCGATCCTTGTCCGATCTTGGTCTGCGATCAATATCCCTTTTAACCCTGTCAAGAGCTCTAACGGGATAGACGAACCCCGAAGGGGCCCCGAGCTGATCATCTTCGACTCTGATTTTCAATTGATACCGGTTATGTATGTCAGCGTATGTAACAACCGGGTATTCTATTAAGTTCTTCTTTAGTTGCTGTGAAGCCACCGAGCTTCAAATATTGAGTCCTTGAGTGAAAGCTTGAATAGCCCAATCATCAGCTACCGGTGGCAGATCTATTCGTTCTATTTGAAACCGGGACACGAACTCTCTGAGCATCTCGTTATCCTTTTATTTGACTTTGAAAAGATCCGATTTTCTGGTTTCGACCTTGATGGCACCTGCGTGTGCCTTTACAAAAGAATCCGCAAGCATCGCAAATGAGTCAATAGAATTAGGAGGTAAGTTGTGATACCATATCATAGCTCCCTTTGACAGGGTCTCCCTAAATTTTTTCAACAGAACAGACTCGATCTCATCGTCCTCCAGGTCGTTCCCTTTGATAGCACATGTCTTCGAAGCCGCGCTTGGTGGAAAAGGTTTTTGCACGAACTTCTCGGAATCTAGGCCTTTTAACACCGGGGATGCCCCTGCGATTTGGTCTACCCTGGAATTGTAGGTTTCCACCTTTTTGTCGTTTGCCTCGATCGTTTTCTCCCCTGATTCTATCCATTTTGTCAGCTCCTCGAGTATCTTTATAATTTCGGGGTTCGCCCCCGATTCATATTCATTTGACCTTCCTACGACTGATTCGTCCCTGCGGGTAATTCCCGGAAAAGACCGGGCTCAACCCTATTTGTACATGGCTTCGGTTTTGTAACTGAGCTATCGCCATCTTTGAGCCTGCAACATTTCAAAGATTATTTGTAGGCTGATCCCGTACCCTTCAATGTTTTGGAGGTTTCGAGTTACCGATCAGACTCCTGTATGAACGCTATTTGCGGGGTCGGTAGGCAGATCCGTATCAACAGTCACGTGTGAATTAGCGTCAATCGGATCTGCAATCAGGATCTCGTTACTGGATGCTATGTTGTTATTTTCACCTTGGTGACCGGACTCATTGTCAATGTGCAGAGGTGCCGATTGAGAGTTTGACATTTCTGTATTATAGCTTGGAACAAAGGCGCTTCAAAGAGCAAGTGTGAAGCAGTGTGCGTGTATGGACATTTGTATCAAATAACCACTATTATCCTTAGCCCCACTGTGAGCGCCAAATTGTTTACTCTCAAAGTCAGATAACAATTAAATTTATTCGCGGTTTTAAGGATATGTGATCTAATTTGATACAAAAATGAGAAAATAAATTGAAATTAAAATTAATGATAGAAAATGAATGCAAACCACACAAGTTAGGCGATGTTGGCCTTATATGTTGACTGCTCTTGGGCCAAGAAATGTTGCAATCAGGGTCGAAAATAGAATAATCAGACAATAATAACTAAAGAGATCAGTACAGCTTTTTTAATGATCAAGAATCCTCTTTTACAAATAATTAGACCCCCCTTTATATAGTAGGGAAATCCTACTTTAGGTACAATTCTGTATAAGGTAAAAAAATCTCTTGATTTGCTAATTAAGCGGTTCCATTGATCCGTGCCGAGATTCCCACCGTGATGTTCGACCTATTACGGATATTTTGGCTTTCCGTTATTTTGGTTCGACGATCTTTCCTCGAGCATATTCAGGATCAGGGTCGGTTCTGAATCGCGGGCTCAATATTCTCGAGGACAGACGTTCTAATCTCATGTTCTGCTTCGATAAAGCTCGGGGTCAATCTTCAACCCTTCGCGTTCCGAGCCCGATCTGTCGTACACTAATCGAGTCCGATTTCGATCGTATATAGTCGATTTCCTTTGTACACCTCTAGTGAGTATGCTATAAAGTAGTTTGGATCACCTAGGAACAATAATGGAACAGGATACGGTGCAACTATTTCTAACCTTTTTTTGGTTTCATATCCACTTTGGATCCCTGCTACTCTGATTCACGTTGCATACGATCCATTAAAGTGGAAATATTCTCTATCAGAATTTTTCTATTTTCGGACTCGAACAGAAACATGTAACATGTCACTCTAATTAATCTTATTGTTTAAAGAATATAGCGGAAGATCATTCTTCGATATTGAATGATTGGACATTGGCGTTATTTCATTTGAGAATGACATGTTATATGTTTCATGCCCAAAAAAAGAAAAAAAATTGGCTGTACATGCACCAATAACCCATGGGTGCTAGCTATATTTTCAACTTTCATGTTTTATAGTAATTTCAGACACAATAAATAAATACTACTACATTCTTTATAAATTTCTACAAGCAAATCTTTGTCTTGAAATCTTGGATGAAGTTTGTGTGAAATAGGACGACTAAAGTGATGAGTGCGTTCTAGAAAATCATTATGTCGCATTACTATTAAATAAACATATCACTTCAATTCAAGACGGGCAATTTTCTCGGAGATCATTCATTTTCTTCAACATCAGTGGTAATTCTTTTTTTGTCAAACCGGCTAAAAATGACATGGTAGGACCTAAGCACTTCTAAATGTTTTTTTAGAGTCATGTCTCTCCATATAAAAAAGTTTGATGAATTAGTTACAAATTTTCTCTTAATATAAGACCCATAAAATCTTTTTCAAAGTGAAAAGCTTCAGATTCTAAGCTCCATAAAATCCTTTCCTAGTGCTAGATGCCATCATCGAGGTGCTTATAGGAAACACGTAGTTGTGATCACACAATTAAGTTCAGGGATTCATCCGGTGGTTGCTATCTGCTTTAAAACTAACTAATTCAGATTTACAAAGTAATTAGTGGTTTAAAAAGGTTGATAGTAATTTTCTTGCGTCTTAAAACGACTATACTGGAAAGAAGAATGGGAAGGCATGGGACATTAATAAATTGTCACCGCTCACAACTCTCTTCATCCAAACGTAGTACTCATAACGTTTCTTTTTAGGGATTTTTATACAAATAGTCGGTCATATTCGTTGTTTACTTTTGCTAGCCGTATATATAGTTTACATATTGATTATATATAATTATGCACATATAATACATAAATTATGCATATATTATACCTTCACTGGCAAGCGGTTGGGTGGACGGCTATTTGGGTTAATTCTTCTTCTTCTCTTTCTAGAGCTATCAAATTTGGCCCAAATGACTTGCGCAGTCCATCTAAGGTTGGGCGGGTTATTGACTGTTCATTTATTGGCACATCTTGACCCTACTCATCTCAACCCGTTTAAAGTTGGGTTGATTTTTAGCCCATATTCATAAGTAACTTTGTCAAAATATTTTAGAAATAATATTTTTAATTTGATATGTTATATATGATCATACCAAAAGAAAAAAAAATCGTATTTAGTAATTATACAACTCATAAGAAAATAACACATATTAAGTAAAGCTTGATAAGAGTTGGGAGGATTAGGCTATGACCCAAATTTTAGCTCATTTTGACCCAACTCATCTTAGTCCAAGTAATTTTTGGATGGGTCATTTGACCCGCTCAATAATTGACTCAACCCCTTTTGACCCGCCCAAAATCGGTCCAACCCGCCCATTTGACACCCCGACTTCTTTCCAACTTCGCATAATTGAATATCCTCTTTGAACATTCATATAGATCATCAATTAGCTGTGATTTGAAATCAAACATTCAAAGTCAACAACAACAATATACTCAGTGTAATTCTATATAGTAGGATCTGGAAAGGATAGGTTTGCGTAGAGGTAGAGCTAGATGATGTTTCAATAGACCCTTGGCTCAAGATAAACATAATCACAACAATAAGAAAAAAGAAAAGCGATTATATAGAATCCATAAAAAAAAATAACAACAACAACGAGATATAGAATAAGATAAACGGTACGAAAGAAATAACATATAGTAACATAAATCTAATAATTGAGAAATATGAGAATATGCAATAATACTAATGGAGAGTATTGTCTCGCGCTAGACGAACCTTTAGATTTGGGATTAGAGTTGCCACTTGGTCGTGCTACTAGATGTATATTTTGATCTCATCAAATATTTTTCCATTTAAAGGCAGACATACATAGTATTTGGGCCGATTGCCAGTTGAATGTACCCTACACATATTGCAAGTGCAGTGGTACACACTCATTTAAGATCTTGAATCTGTGTCTTATTGCTTTTCAGCTCTACTGTTTGTGGACCATGCATCCTAAACCAACATTAAGGAAAATGAAAAAAATAAAATTAAAGAGTTGGGTTTATTTTCGATCTTGGGGTTTAAATATTTCTATTCAAAATTTCAAACACATCTCAATGAGGAGGCTTGGAAATCAAGAGAAGGATAAATGTGGACAAATTACCAGAGGCAGATGTAGCTTTTTTGGTTATGGGTTTATTTGAAGTCAAAACTTTTGACATTGAATGTGAATTTATGGGCAGAAATGTTCCGGATCCCCTAAACTTGACAACTTTTATTTAATTCCTCCTTAAAACTCACATGGAATTTAATACCTACTGAATTTAGAAATTTGATAGTCTTGACCCTCATAAATATTGATGTAGCAAGAGCATGAATATACTCTTTTTTAGGAGGGTGGGAGGGAAGAAAAATCGAAATATTAGCTTCCAAATGGGGTATTTTTAAAATATTAATTGCGACATAATCAAATATAATGATTTATTTGTTCCAGTTGTATTTCTTGTTTTTTCTTAATATACATTGCATATTTTTTTTTTCAATTGTATTTTTTTTAAATACAATGAACATATGTTTCAACTAGGTGTGTACAAACCGAATTGGAAAATCACACCAAATCGAAAAGTCAAACCAAACCGAAAAAATATGATTTGATTTGGTATTGAGTAAAAAAATTTGAACCAAACCGATAGATAAATATATACTCCCTCCGTTTCAATTTAGATGAGGTAGTTTGACTCGGCATGGAGTTCAAGAAAAAAAAAAAACTTTTGAAACTTGTGGTCTTATAAGCTTAAGGGATAAAAGTTTTATGATGCCATGATATTTGTGTGATATAAAAGCTTTTCATTAAAAATAAAATGAATAGTTTAAAGTTGAATTATTTTCAAATTTAAAAATATGTCATTTAGTTTGAAACATACTTTAAAAAAAAAAAAAAAAAGTTACCTCGTCTAGCTTGAAATAGAGAAGCAATTTTTACATGTCCCTTTAGAAGATCTCAAGGTTTAATTATCTTCCATCAAATAAGATCTCTTTGTCCCTAGCTACCTAGCTAGTTCCTCCTACTTCATTGAGTAACCTACAAGAAAAACCAGAAGCCCTACTGTTTTAGGCCTCGTACAGCTAGGGTTAGGGAGCTCTATTGTGTATTTGTGGTTATTACTGTAACTATTGTTCTACAAAATAACCAACCTGCCAAATTTGGTTAAATGGCCAACGAGATAATATTTGTGTTGTTGTGTTTAGACTGTAAAGACTCTCGGTCACGTGAATAGTTCAGTGTAGTCACCGATATTTTTTTATATTATAGCATATTGGCCAACCTTCTCCAATTCCAGAGGTCCAAAAAAGTATTTTTTTTCAAAGTTAATATATTTGGTCAAGCTTTTGAAAAAAAAAAATAGTGCTTTTAAGGAGAAGCAGAAAAAAATAGCTTCTCGCTAAAAACACGTTTTTTAAAAACACTTTTGAGAAAAATACACATAGAAATTATTTTTAAAAGTTTGGCCAAATACTAATTGATGCTCGAAAATACTTTTCAAATTAATTAGCCAAACAAAAACTAATTCTCACCAAAAGTACTTTTGAGAAAAATACTTCTTAGAGTAATTCTAAATCACAACTTAATAACTTTGTGTACTATTCCAATTTTTTTTTCTTCGAAAATATTACTTGAAAATGGACAATGGTCAATAGCCAAATTAAAAGCCACTCTCCATTGTCTTTTACAAACTTTATTTCTTTTCTTGTTCGAATATATTGTTTCGTTGCTAAAAAATTATTTCATGCATTTTCTGGAGTTACCAAAACCAATGAAGTACGTATCTTATTCATGCCAATCACATTTCTCAATTTCTGTTCTACCTTCTCTTTTGGTGGGTAAATGCCAATCATACACAATCACGATCCTTTTTATCATGCCATTTGACTTGTTTGTCATGCATTCATTGCGTGTTATCCATTTTAATTGAGTGTTTAGTTTGTTCCAATTTGGGCGACTTCAGTGTCAATAAGTACTTTTCTAATTAAGTTTGTTAGAAATTTAAGATTCAATAATTAAGCATATCTAATTTTCTCCAACAATAGTACGTCAACAGACTCAACACGAGTTTTCTAATAAACTCATAGTTCGTGCTATCTAGTTGAGTCTGTGTGGAAAAGTAGCAGATCAAGGCACTGTAAGACTTACTAGTTATCCATCAAAATGTTCGGTATCTACTTTAGGGCCCGACTAACTTGAGTCAGGAAGTCCTTTTTGGAAGTATAAAGTATTTTTACCAAAGACGACTTTATTATTCCGGGTTCGAATCCGAAACATCTGATTAATGATGAAGGATTACTTATCACTTTGTTACAAACTTTGATGGTGCTATCTATCAAACTATATAGAAAAGAAAGAAAAAATATAGTTGTGATTTTGGTGAGGAAGGAAGAAAATTAACAGAAAGAACGGTGAAAAGGATGTGTGCAATGAGATGGACCATTGCATGCATTTTTTTCGTTTTGGAAAGAGTTGGTTTTTACGTAGCTTTCTAAAGATTTTTAACTGCTCAAATGAATTAGTATTTGGCTTGAGGTGACGTACAAACAACCTTCTATGTCTATCTCAATCAATAGGATGGGGCGAAGCTAAGGTCAATAAAACAGTTAGGAATATCAATTAGATTTGACTTATTATGGTCCTTAAAATCTCAGAATCTTTAATTGTTGCTTTTTACGCGAACCTTTGCAAGATTTTCTTACCTCAAATACAGCCAATATTTTCCTATATATACTCTCTCATGTCAATTCACATGAAATTTAATAGACGGAGAGATGGATAGAATTTTTCACTCTTAATTAGGAATTTCGGAATTGAACTTGGGGAATGAAATTTTTTTAATAAAAAACATTTTTTTTAATGGGTTTTATCGGGACTCCAACGCGACTGGTACTAGACACAAGATGGAAAACAAAAGTAGCACATGATTGTGTGTTGTTTCAATATGTTTGTTCTCTATAAGCATATAAGAAGGATAATCCACTCATCTGAAACACTAGATTAGCAAATATCTTTCTTTTAACGACAGATCTACAAAAATATTAGTCTAAGATTCTTCATAATTACCTTAGGACTGACCAATTTTTTGGACGGCTAAAATTGCACTTCTCTTATCCCGTTTTAGGTGGTTGAATATTTTATTTTATTTTTAGAGACTTTTTGATTTATTAGTCGGCTAATCACACTTCAAAATTACAAAATAAAGCAGTAACAATTTTAGAATGTCAATTCCCGAGATGGTAAACTGTACGTCGTTGAATTATTTTTTCCTGTGATTAAAACATTAAAAGGCCGTTTCACTGATTAATATTTGAGAAAACTAAGATTGAAAAATCAAATTTTGTTGGTTTGATTTGATTTATAAATTTAACAAATCTAATAATTGATTTGATTTGATAAATAAAAAAATTAAACTAATCGGTCTATGTGCACCCTTAACCACACCCCTAACCCCTAGATAGAGTGGGTTAAATATCTTGTCTGAACACTTGATTTCCTAATCAAGAAGAAAAATCATAGGAATATATCAACTGTTAAATATATATATATATATATATATATATGATCAATATTCGAAAAAGTTAGGTAGGACTTGACAACTAACAAACACCAGCTGCAAGCAGGGGGGGATGTAATTTTCAACACGAGGTATAAATATATTAAAATTTCAATAATTTTATAATTAAATTTATAATTTTAATAATACAATAAATTTAATATTAAAAATATTAAAAATTGAACTTGTCTGCTGAGCCGCAAGTTGCCGATCTAGTAGGAACCACAACCACTAACAACATGATGCAAAGAAGACATAAATGACGGGTCAGGAATTGCTATTTTCTATAAGATGGGTGCTATTATTTATAACCAAAGCAAAACCTTGCATGTCTTCCTTATTAAGTAATTATAATAACCAAATATATCATTATTATCTGTATCGATTTGACAAATTGAAGGGCCATGAAACTATGCAAGTAAAAAGAGTTAGGCAACATACTCCAATATAGAGTTAACGAGTTAGGTAGCTCATCTTCAATGAAACGTTAATCTTTTTTTTTTTTAATAACAATGATGTTCGGATCCATTTTACCCGAGTACTTGTTACATTCTATCAGTAACAGATATTGAATAACTTTGTTCAAATAAAATATTAATTATTTGTTACATAAATAGGAAAAAGGTTTGACAAGTTTATGAGGAAATTAAAGTTGCAAAATATATAAGACATGTCCACAGAATATAGTGATGAAGATCTGAAAGCTACATATGATGTAAAAAGAAAGAGACGGGCACGTTCTGGTGCAGTCCTCTTTTTCTTCTTTATAAGGGAAATTCCCAATTGCAATCACTGATCTTGTTTCTTCAACTCAAGAGTAGAAATCAGTTCTATTTCATCATAAGCCTTATTTCTTAAAAAAGAATAGGCTTTCAAGATATTGTACTGGAAGCTCTAAAAATTTTGTAAACTATACCGTCAAGTAAAATATATTTCTTATATTTAGCTGAGCTCAAAATTTTAAGAAGGAAAGACTTATATATATGTATACCTTCAAAATCGGATAACAATTAAATTTCTAAGTGGTTTTAATGATATGCGAATTAATTTAATACAAAATGATAAATTGAGTTAGAATGGATAAAAAAAAAATACAATAAATTCAAACTATGCGAGGAGGATGATTCCAGCCTTAGTGAAACATTCACGCTCGATTCGAACTCACCGTGGACAATATTTGGTGAACGAGAGAAAAAGCTTATAATAATAGTGAAAATAGTAGTATATTGCTTTGGAATTTGCGTTCAATGTGTCTAATGAATTATCAGACCCCCTTTATATAGTAGGGAAATCCTACTTCAAGTACAATTCCATAGGTAAAAAATCTTCTGTTTAACTGATTGTCGGTTCTTCATCGATACGTGCCGAGATCCACGCCGTGATATTCGGCTGGTCACGGATATTACGGCCTTATGTTGGTCGTACTTGATTGCCTGACAATGTTCTCCGAAGTCTTTCAGGATTCGGTCAATCTCGAATCATAACCCCGATATTCTCGAGAGCAGGCATCGTGCCCTCGGATTCTGACTCGATAAGACCTTTCTTCGATTTCGATCCTTCGCAATCATATCTCGATCTTGCTTTATCCTATTGGATGTCGGAGTGTATTATGAGTGTTAAATGATATAAAGACAGAAATATCATTATCTATAAGTTAGTTTAAGTAGTTAAGTAGGTAGTTAGGAGTTAGTTAAGCTAATCTCTCTATATGTGTAATCCGAATTCTATCACACAAGAAAATGAATGACAATTACAGTTTTCTCTCTTTCCTTCATATCATCTTCATCTCAAACTACTTCATGGTATCAAAGCCAGGTTCAAGAAGTGAAGCTCTGGATCTGTAATCTCTCTTCCGCACCTCTTCTTCTCTTCAATTCTCAATTCTATTTCTTCTCAATTCTCAAGTTATGTTTTCTTCTGAAATTGGTGATTTGTATTTGCAATCTGTCAAAATTCTGCAATTCATAATCTTTGAATTGAAATTCTCGAAACTTTTGAAGCAAGAATCAACAGAAAATGAGTTCAATCAACGAACAAGTGAATCTAGATACAGGGAATCAAAGCCAAACTGCAACTGAAAATCAGGTGCTTGGGATCGACTACAATCATCCATTTTTTCTTTCTCCTGCTCATATTAATGAAATTTAAATCATGTCATTTCGGCTTACAGGTATTGAAAACTATTCTATTTGGAATCGCTCTATGCTTGCTCTTTTAGGAAGAAACAAGTTAGGTATGGTAGATGGCATATGCAGTAAAGAAAAATTCCCAGACTCAATGGGAAATCACTGGGAAAGAGTGAATGCCATTGTGTTATCTTGGCTGATGAACTCAGTAGCTAAATGTCTTCTTAGAGGCATCATGTATGCCTCAAGTGCACAAACTGTGTGGGAAGATTTGTCAAAAAGATTTAATAAGATAGATGGCTCAAGAACATTTAATTTGCATAAAGAAATAGCCACTCTATCTCAAGGTTCTGCGTCTGTTTCTGTATATCTTTCTAAACTCAAAGATTTTTGGAAAGAATTTGAGGCCTTGGTTCCTTCTCCTGGTTGTGATTGTCCTAAGTCACGGGAGTTTGTTAACTACTTACAAAAATTAAGGCTATACTAATTTTTTATGGGACTTATTGAGTCCTACTCTCAAGTAAGAAGTCAAATCTTGATGAAAACACCTCTGCTTACTGTTAATCAAGCATATGCTTTGATCGTGAGTGATGAAAGCCAAAGATCCATATCAGAAATTCTGGCATTTTAGGGGCTAATCCAGTTGGAAACTTTGACATTGCCATGTATACCAAAACTGGTGGGGGTGGACAGAATCACAGGCTCAAAAAGAACTTCAATGTTCATGTTCAATTTTATGAATACTGCAAAAACGAAGGCTCATACCAAAGAAAACTGCTATAAGTTGGTGGGATATCCTCAGGATTTTAGGTAGAAAAAGAAGGAATATAATGCAGCACACAATGTTGCCAATGTTTTAGTTGAAAATAACAGCAATTCAAACTCTGGTGCACCTATGTTTAACTATGTTCAAAATTCAAATGACAAGTCTGCTAATGAAAGTCAATATGATCAGCTAGGAAACTACAGTCAGGGAGTGGAAGCTCTTACAAATCAACTGGGAAATTATGCTTTCACAAAGGAGCAATATGATTAGATTGTTCAACTGCTTAAAGGGACTTCAGCACATACTGCTAATGTAGACTCGGCATCAAATGCAACAGGTACTGATACAGTATTTTTTTATTTCAAATGGCTCACGAGAATGGATTGTAGATACTGGTGCAACAAATCACATAGTGTCTGATTCTAACCTTCTCAACAAATTTACGGTAGTACATACTACTAATCCTAAGAAAGTCCTTCTGCCAAATGGTGATGTATCCTTAATTACTCACACAGGAGCAAGTTCAATTTCTGCTAAGAGTACTGCAACTGATGTATTCCATGTGCCTCAGTTAAGTATAATCTGCTTTCAGTTCCAAAATGACAAAAGAATTACAATGTGCAATAACATTCTTTCCTGATTTTTGTATTTTTTAGGATCTATTCACTGGGAAGATGAGGGATATTGGTAAAGAAGAAAGAGGATTATACATCTTAATAGCTCAACTTGCAAGGAACAACAATAGATCTGTGTGTGCTGCTAAGGAACTGACAGCAAGTGAGGCCAATAAAATCAATGTGGAGCTTTGGCATCAAAGATTTGGACATGTGTTTATACTAGTACTTAAAAGAATACTTCCTGTTAGTCTTCAGAGTATTAAGGACAAAATTGATTAATGTACAATCTGCCCTTGTGCTAAGCAAACTAGACTTCAATTTTCAACTAGTAGTATAAGAAGTATTTGTTGTTTTGATATGATTCTTGTAGACCTATGGGGTCCATACAGAGTAGCTATTTTTTATGGCAACAAGTGCTTTCTCACTATAGTGGATGATTACAATGGAATGACTTGGGTTTTCTTACTTAAGCAAAAGTCAGATGTCTTTCTACGTTTGCAGCATTTCTTCAAATTTTCAAGATTCAGTTCAATAAACCTATCAAGGTTATCAGAAAAGATAATGGCACAGAGTTTGTGAATTCTATTTGTGCAGACTTATTTAAAAATCTGGGAATGATACATCAAAGAACCTATATCTACACCTGTAATACTCTAATATTTTAAGTGAGGATATATATATTGGACATTTAGAAAATAAATTAAGTCCAAAAATAAAATAAAAAATAAAGGAACAAATTAAACTAAAAAAAGAAAAGAAAAGAAGAAAACCTACTCAAACTAAAACTAAAAGGGAATTTGAGTCCTTCACCTAGTAGGATTTAAAAAATATATATATATAAAGCAAACAAAAAGGGAAAAAAAACGAAGAAGAAGAAGAAGAGGGAACGAAGAAGAAGGAAAAGAGAAAAGGAAGAAAAGGGAAAAAAAAAAAAAGAAAAAAAGAAAGAGAAAGAAAGAAGAAGCGAAAAACAGAGAAAGCAGAAATAGAAAAGGGAGGAGAGGAAAAACGGGTTTTGGAGAACACTGCCATAGCAAAGCCCATCCACGAAACGCTGTCCGTTCTTCTTTTTCCGACGAATCTTTGAGCCTCAACAATAGAGTTCCAGGTAACCACAAGCATGCTTCCATCTATTGCGGCAATATTGATATTAGATATAGAATTTGTAATAAACTTGGGTAATTACAAGGGGTGCGATTTGGTTGAGAATTGGGGAAAAACCAACTGAAGGTTTAAGAATAAAAGAAGGAGAAGATAGCAACGTAATTTATTTTAAACTAGTATCCCTATATGCATGATTAAGGAAAATTGAATAGTATAGGGAATAAGCTATATAATTATTTTTTTATTTGAAAGATTTTGGACTAATTTAAATTACTCATAGCATGGGTAATTTTAATTCGGCGAATTCAGAGTCTGATATGAAACCTCGAGGGTTGGGTATTCTAAATTAGCTATGAATTAGCCTAAACAAAGAAATTAACATGAGATCGATATTATGTAATTATAGATTGATTGGAGGAAGTTGTACGAATTGCTCGAGATGAAGCATTTGGTATTTCGGCACGAGTACTGTGAGTAGTAATCTTACCACAATTTGTGTTTTTATAACTTGCATGATTTACACATGATTTTTAATATGAATATGTTACCGATTATTTTTGAGTTGCATGTGGGACAATTCTTTTACTCGTTATGAAACCGAAATAATTATTTGAGATGAGTACCGTGATTTTAAATATTTTTGTTGTCACTAGATTTGTTTTACCGTTACTTGAATTTACTGTTATCGAAAGGAAATTATATGATTTGATAAGAACTGAAATGCCCTATATTAGTTTAAAATAGTTTCTACAAGTATATACGGATTACAAAGACAAGTATAAATGGGA
>MCJB01048427.1:5845-54601 GCA_002018475.1 Nicotiana obtusifolia | reverse complement strand
CAAGTATAAATGGGAGTAGACATTGAAGGATCCCGTAGCTAACGGCGGGTTCGTTAGACCTGGTGCACCTTGTATTTACAGATTACCGATTACAGTTATAGCCCTCGCTAGTGGGAAGGTAGAACTAGCATACCGTTACCGATTTCCCTCGAGTAGGGACTACCGTTATATATGACTTTTGATAAAGAAGTCCACATTTATACCGATTACATGATCCGTTCATTGAAACCTCCCAAAATAAAATGTGAATACTGATATTATACAATTGTTACCGAGCTTATTAATGAATTGTTTATTATATTTTACTACAAGAAAAGCGTGATGAGACTAGAAATTATTTATTGTTTCTGAAAGAGTATTTTTATGTGATTTTCTCTTGGAGATACCAGCATGTTTTCTGACTTGTCCCCAAATAAAAACGGTTGTGGTTAAGTATTATTATTCACTGAGCTAGCGACTCATTCCCCGCTAATTTATTTTACAGAGACAGCAGTTGACGCAGGCGAGGATCTCGTCAATTAGAGCGCACAGTTTGACATTTTCTCGGTGAGCCTCGCACTTGTTCGCGTGGGTATAGATTTTCGGATTGTTAATTGAACTCTTAGAGTCGCTCCATAGTTATTATTTTAGTGTTATGCGTATTCTGTCGTTATTTTGGTCTTATGTTAAGTATCATTCTTATTTATCAAAGTTGGAGATAGATTAGTATTTCTATTAGTTAGTTGGTAGTTTAGTTATATTGGAGACTTGTATTTGGTTAATTGACAAGTTGTCAATTGTTTGGTATAATATTAGGATGTTTGGTTGTTGGTTTGAGACAGGAAAAATTTTTGGATGGTCCAAAAACAGGGGAAACTCTGTCCGATTTTCTGTAAAATTTCCGATGAGGCTTACTTGGGAGCACTTGCTCCTAAGCGCCGGTCACAATCCTAAATTGGGGCGTGACAAAGTTGGTATCAGAGCCTAGGCTTTAAGTCCCGATTCATGGAGCAATGTTTAGTAGAGTCTTGTTCATGGGTATGTAGGCGCCCATACTTATGATCTCGAGGCTACTAAACATTTAGGAATGTTTTCCCTTCTTTCATTCTTTGATCGTGCATTGAGATAACTTGAGATTGACTTTGGAATATCTCTTTCGCAGATGGCTAGGACAAGTACACCCTCATCTGCTGGAAGTGGTACTGGACGTGGTGCTACTCGAGGTGGCGGTCAAGTTGGGGTTCATCAAACTAGACAACAGACTGCTTCTCAACCTCAAGTTGGGAACATGGGTCAAACCCAAGCTGATATGCCAGATGAAGTGCAAGAGCAAGGAGTTCACAACGCTCCACCGCCAGTGCCAATTTTTGTACCTACTGTTGCCCTACCTGCAGATACAGCGGCAAGGTTATTGAATGTGTTAGAGACGTTGGTGCCTACTCAGGGCGGAAGTTCAGCTCCTCAGGCTACTTTACAAACACAAGCACCTACACAGACTCAGCCTTTCGAGAATAAGGAAGTATCCCTACACGAGTTCCTGAAATTGAAATCACCAAAATTCACAGGTTTCGATAATTCAGCAGATCCTCAAAGTTTCTTGGATGGGACACTTAAGGCATTACGTGCTCTTGGATGTTCTAGTGAGAGAGCCGTGGAGCTCGCAGCATACAAACTAGAGGATATGGCCAACACATGGTATGAAACGATATTGCTAGGAAGGCCAGCAGGAGCACCACCACTGACATGGGACGAGTTCACTAAGTTGTTCAAGAATCATTTTCTTCCAGACAGTCTGATGCAACAATATGCTAGGGACTTTGAGAGATTGGTTCAGACTCCAGATATGGATGTGTCAACATATAACACTAAGTTCTGTAAGCTGGCTATATATGCTCCTTACTTAGTGCCTACCGAAGAAGCTCGAGTTCAGAGGTTTGTTGATGGGTTGGTTGGTCGTCTNGCTAGAAAAATTGAAAATAAGGGACGTGAGGAGCGTGCAGCTAGTGATTTACGTAAGAAGGCCAAAACAGGAGGGACTTTCAGTGGTGGTTTTAGTGGAAATAGAAGAGCAGGAAATCAGGGACAACAACACGGTTCTCAGACAGGGACACACATGTCTTCACAGTCCACATACAGACCACATTACAGACAAGGTAATAGGGGACCATCATCTTCTGGACATCATAATTCTGGGCAGATATATGCCACTACTCCAGTCTGCTCGACTTGTGGTAGATCACATTTGGGCCAATGTCATGTTCTAACTGGAGAGTGCTTTCGGTGTGGCCAGTTGGGACATCACTTGAGGGATTGCCCTCAGCCTCCGAGAAATTTCAACCAGGTTTCTATTCAGTCAGCCGCACCGACTCAGACTACTCGTAATACTTCAGGTGCTACAGGCACAGGAAACATAGGTCGAGGTGCTGGAGACCGTGCTACTGTCAATCAAGGACAACGCAATGCTGGTAGAGGCCAGGCGAGAGTTTTTGCATTTACTAGACAGGATGCTCAGGCCTCGAATGCAGTGGTTACAGGTATTCTTTCTATCTGTTCATTTGATGCACTTGCGTTGATTGATCCGGGATCTACTTACTCCTATGTGTCCTCGTATTTTGCTTTGAGATTTAGTAGACAGCCCGAGCTATTGAATGATCCTTTTCTAGTTGCTACACCTGTTGGAGAGTCTCTATTAGCTGAATATGTGTATCGTGCTTGTCAGATTCGAGTTGAGGGTAGAGATACTCTAGCTGACCTTATTGTACTTGATATGATTGACTTTGACATGCTGATGGGAATGGACTGGTTATCTTCTTGCTATGCTATAGTCGATTGTCATGCAAAGATAGTTAAGTTTGAGATACCAAAAGAACCTCGTTTTATTCTAAGAGGGAGTCAAGTTTCAGAGACTTGCAAAATTGTATCTTTTATGAAGGCTCAACGACTTCTGAAGAAAGGTTGCTTGGGTCTCTTAGCTCTTATAAATGACACAAGAAAGGGAACAGTTAGTATAGAAAATGTACCGGTAGTGAGAGAATTTTCTGATGTATTTCCTGAGGATTTACCAGGATTGCCTCCAGTACGAGAAATAGACTTTGGTATTGATTTGCTACCTGACACATAGCCCATATCGAATGGCACCAGCAGAGTTGAGGAAACTAAAACAACAGTTACAAGATTTGTTAGATAAGGGTTTTATTAGACCTAGTGTATCACCATGGGGTGCACCGGTACTATTCGTAAAGAAGAAAGTCGGATCCCTGAGAATGTGCATTGACTACAGGCAGTTGAACAAGATAACAATACGCAATAAATATCCCTTGCCTCGTATAGATGACATGTTTGATCAGTTACAAGGAGCTGCCCACTTTTCAAAGATTAACCTCCGTTCTGGTTATCATCAACTTAGAATCAAAGATGAAGATATTTCTAAGACTGCTTTCAGAACTCGATACGGGCACTATGAGTTTCTTGTGATGCCTTTCGGACTGACTAATGCTCCAGCTGCATTCATGGATTTAATGAATAGGGTGTTCAAGCCGTTTCTGGATACATTTGTAATAGTATTTATTGATGACATACTGATATATTCTCGTAGCCAAAGAGAACACGAGAATCATCTCAGGACTGTGTTACAGACATTGCGAGAACATCGACTTTATGCTAAGTTCTCGAAGTGTGAATTCTGGCTAGACTCGGTAGCATTTTTGGGGCATGTTGTATCTAAAGATGGAATTATGGTAGATCCTAAGAAGACCGAAGCTGTGCAGAAATGGCCCAGACCTACTTCTCCTACAGAGATTCGCAGCTTTTTAGGCTTAGCAGGCTATTACAGGCGCTTTGTGCAGGATTTCTCCAGAATAGCATCGCCACTGACCAAGCTAACACAGAAAAATGTGAAGTTTCAGTGGACGGAGGAATGTGAGCAAAGCTTTCAGAAACTCAAAACGTGTCTGACAACTGCACCAATATTAGCCTTACCATCAGGTCCTGGAGGATTTACAGTATTCTGCGACGCCTCGAGGGTGGGATTAGGATGCGTTCTCATGCAAAATGGTCGTGTTATAGCTTATGCTTCGAGACAATTGAAAAAGCACGAGCAAAACTATCCTACACATGATTTGGAGATGGCTGCAGTGGTATTTGCTCTAAAAATTGGAGGCATTATCTATACGGCGAAACTTGTGAGATTTATACTGACCATAAAAGTCTGAAGTATATCTTTCAGCAGAGAGATCTAAATCTTCGGCAGTGTCGTTGGATGGAACTACTCAAAGACTATGATTGTTCTATTTTGTATCATCCTGGAAAAGCCAATGTGGTGGCTGATGCATTGAGTAGAAAATCTATGGGGATTTTGGCACATATAGCCCCTGCAAAGAGATTTTTAGCCAAAGATATTCAGAGACTAGAAGATACAGGTATCAGATTTTGTGTCGGAAGTTCAGAGACATTGTTGGCTTGTGCTCAGGCTAAGTCTTCATTAGTTGAGCGCATTAAGGCCACCCAATATGAGGATGAACGATTATGTAAGTACAGAGATGAGGTCTTAGCTGGTAAAAGCAAGGATATGATTGTTGAAAGTGATTGTGTTCTTCGAATGGGTGACAGGTTATGTGTAGTAGATGTAGATGGGTTGAGACATGCTATTCTTAAAGAAGCTCACAACACTAACTACACTATACATCCTGGATCCACAAAAATGTATCATGACCTGAAGCAATTTTATTGGTGGGAAGGTATGAAGAAATATGTTGCTAACTTTGTTTCTATTGTTTGACTTGTCAGCAGGTCAAGGCTGAGCATCAACGACCCGTTGGACTACTACAACAAATTGAGATTCCAGAGTGGAAATGGAAAGAATTACTATGGATTTTGTCACCGGGCTACCACGAACCTTTAGAGGTTATGACTTGGTTTGGGTGATTGTAGACCGACTGACGAAATCAGTACATTTTTTGCCGGTGAAGACTACATATGGTGGAGTCAGGTATGCACAGATATTTATGAACGAAATTTTTCGACTTCACGGAGTTCCAGTATCCATCATCTCTGATAGAGGATCACAGTTCACTTCACGCTTTTGGAAATCTTTTCAAGAAGCATTGGGTACACGAGTAAATCTTAGTACTGCATTTCATCCATAGACAGACTGGCAGTCTGAACGTACTATTCAGATCTTGGAGGATATGTTGAGAGCTTGCACTCTTGAGTTTGGAGGTAGTTGGGACACTTATCTACCTTTAGCTGAATTTGCTTAGAACAATAGCTTCCAGTCTAGTATTCAAATGGCACTGTACGAAGCATTGTATGGTAGAATATGTCGTTTTCCTATCGGATGGTTTGAAGCTGGTGGGACTAACTTATTGGGACCCGACCTAGTACAAGAAGTTATGGACAAGGTCCAGTTGATCAGACAGAGATTGCTTGCAGCTCAAAGTAGACAAAAGTCTTATGCTGATAAGAGAAGAAGAGATTTAGTGTTCACCATTGGGGACAAAGTGTTCCTACGAGTCTCCCCTATGAAAGGTGTGATGCGGTTTGGGAAAAGAGGCAAGTTGAGCCCCAGGTTTATAGGACTGTATGAGATAGTAGGCCGAGTGGGAGCGGTGGCTTATCGTTTGGCACTTCCTCCTGAGTTATCTTTTCCAGTGTTTCATGTCTCAATGCTAAGAAAATGTATATCAGACTCATCTCAGGTGCTGGAAGCACCAATTATGCCGCTTGATGAGAAGTTGTCTTACGAGGAAGAGCCGATGGCAATTGTTGATAGACATATAAGAATTACGGTCAAAAGAAATTGTGTTTGTGAAAGTCTTATGGAGAAATCATACTGCTGAAGAAGCTACATGGGAAATAGAAGATGCTATGCGAGTCAAGTATCCTCATTTATTTCAGTTTACAGGTACGTATTTGAGTTAAATTCGGGGGCCGAATTTCATAAGGTGGGGAGGATGTAACACCCCAATATTTTAAGTGAGGATATATTGGACATTTAGAAAATAATTTAAGTCCAAAACAAAAAGTAAAAAAATAAAATAAAAGAACAATTAATCTAATAAATCAAAAAAAAGAAGGAAACCTAGTCAAACTAAAACTAAAAGGGGATTTGAGTCCTACACCTAGTAGGATTTTAAAAAAAAAATAAATAAATAAATAAAGAAATGAAGCACACAAAAGGGCCGAAGCCCATTCTTTAACCAACAAGGAAACGGAAACAAAGAAGAAGGAAAAAAAACGAAAAGGGAAAAGGGGTGCTGCAAGAACAGAAGCAAACAAAAACAGAGAAAGAAAGAAAAGGAAAGGAAAAAGAAGAAGAAGAGAGGAAGAAGAAGCCAAGGCTTCTGGAAAAAAAAGAAAAGAAAAGAAAAGAAAGCCAAGAGGGATCATTTCAATTGCACCTATGAACCCTAATATCTTTCGAGTTTCTAGTACTGCGGTAAATACCTAAACTCTTTATTTTAGTTATGTGGACAGATTCTTTAACAATTTCTTTTCTGAAATTTAAGCAATTTACATAGATTGTGAATAGCTTAGTTAAATACCACAAAGAGATAGAGTTACTGGTGTATATTTGAGTGAAGAATTCATTGAAGAAACCATCTTGATAGAGATATGGTGCAATTAATTACTTAAGCAAGTTTTAAAATTTTCAAAAGCTATTTAGAACGGTGTATTTTTCACGGAATGCGATTAAGGTATAAAACTATTTTCACCTTATCTCGACATATCCAACTTGACAAATTGATAATTTACCATGAAACTCCGAGAATTGGGTATTCTAAATTAGCTATAAATTAGCCAAAACATAGAAATTAATATGAGACGGATATTATGTAATTTTNTGTCTGACAACTGCACCAATATTAGCCTTACCATCAGGTCCTGGAGGATTTACAGTATTCTGCGACGCCTCGAGGGTGGGATTAGGATGCGTTCTCATGCAAAATGGTCGTGTTATAGCTTATGCTTCGAGACAATTGAAAAAGCACGAGCAAAACTATCCTACACATGATTTGGAGATGGCTGCAGTGGTATTTGCTCTAAAAATTTGGAGGCATTATCTATACGGCGAAACTTGTGAGATTTATACTGACCATAAAAGTCTGAAGTATATCTTTCAGCAGAGAGATCTAAATCTTCGGCAGCGTCGTTGGATGGAACTACTCAAAGACTATGATTGTTCTATTTTGTATCATCCTGGAAAAGCTAATGTGGTGGCTGATGCATTGAGTAGAAAACCTATGGGGAGTTTGGCACATATAGCCCCTGCAAAAAGACTTTTAGCTAAAGATATTCAGAGACTAGAAGATACAGGTATCAGATTTAGTGTCGGAAATTCAGAGACATTGTTGGCTTGTGCTCAGGCTAAGTCTTCATTAGTTGAGCGCATTAAAGCCACCCAATATGAGGATGAATGATTATGTAAATACAGAGATGAGGTCTTAGCTGGTAAAAGCAAGAATATGATTGTTGAAAGTGATGGTGTTCTTCGAATGGGTGACAGGTTATGTGTCGCAGACGTAGATAGGTTGAGACATGCTATTCTTAAAGAAGCTCACAACACTAAATACACTATACATCCTGGATCCACAAAAATGTATCATGACCTAAAGCAATTTTATTGGTGGGAAGGCATGAAGAAAGATGTTGCTAACTTTGTTTCTAGTTGTTTGACTTGTCAGCAGGTCAAGGCTGAACATCAGCGACCCGCTGGACTACTACAACAAATTGAGATTCCAGAGTGGAAATGGGAAAGAATTACTATGGATTTTGTCACCGGGCTACCACAAACCTTTAGAGGTTATGACTCGGTATGGGTGATTGTAGACCGACTGACGAAATCATTACACTTTTTGCCGGTGAAGACTACATATGGTGGAGTCAGGTATGCACAGATATTTATGAACGAAATTGTCCGACTTCACGGAGTTCCAGTATCCATCATCTCTGATAGAGGATCACAATTCACTTCACGCTTTTGAAAATCTTTTCAAGAAACATTGGGTACACGAGTAAATCTTAGTACTGTATTTCATCCACAGACAGACGGGCAATCCGAACGTACTATTCATATCTTGGAGGATATGTTGAGAGCTTGCACTTTTGAGTTTGGAGGTAGTTGGGACACTTATCTACCATTAGCTGAATTTGCCTACAACAATAGCTTCCAGTCCAGTATTCAAATGGCACCGTACGAAGCATTGTATGGTAGAAGATGTCGTTCTCCTATCGGATGGTTTGAAGCTGGTGAGACTAACTTATTGGGACCCGACCTAGTACAAGAAGCTATGGACAAGGTCCAGTTGATCAGACAGAGATTGCTTACAGCTCAAAGTAGACAAAAGTCTTATGCTGATAAGAGAAGAAGAGATTTAGTGTTCACCATTGGGGACAAAGTGTTCCTACGAGTCTCCCCTATGAAAGGAGTGACGCGGTTTGGGAAAAGAGGCAAGTTGAGCCCCAGGTTTATAGGACCGTACGAGATACTAGGCCGAGTGGGAGCAGTGGCTTATCGTTTGGCACTACCTCCTGAGTTATCTTTTATTCACCCAGTTTTTCATGTCTCAATGCTAAGAAAATGTATATCAGACTCATCCCAGGTGCTGGAAGCACCAACTATACCACTTAATGAGAAGTTTTCTTACGAGGAAGAGCCGATGACAATTGTTGATAGACAGATAAGAAAACTAAGGTCAAAAGAAATTGTGTTCGTAAAAGTCTTATGGAGAAATCATACTGTTGAAGAAGCTACATGGGAAATAGAAGATGTTATGCGAGTCAAGTATCCTCATTTATTTCAGTTTACAGGTACGTACTTGAGTTAAATTCGGGGGCCGAATTTCATAAGGTGGGGAGGATGTAATACCCCAATATTTTAAGTGAGGATATATATATTGGACATTTAGAAAATAAATTAAGTCCAAAATAAAAAGAAAAAATAAAGGAACAATAACTAAAAGAAGAAGAAGAAGAAGAAGAAGAAGAAGAAGAAGAAAACCTAGTCAAACTAAAACTAAAAGGGAATTTGAGTCCTTCACCTAGTAGGATTTAAAAAAAATAAAAATATAAAGCAAACAAAAAGGAAAAAAAAGAAGAAGAAGAAGAAGAAGAAGAGGGAACGAAGAAGCTGGAAAACGAAACAAAAAGAAACAGAGAAAGAAAGAAGAGGAAAAGAAAGAAGGAAAAGAGAAAAGGAAGAAAAGGGAAAAAAGAAAAAAGAAAAAAAGAAAGAGAAAGAAAGAAGAAGCGAAAAACAGATAAAGCAGAAATAGAAAAGGGAGGAGAGGAAAAACGGGTTTTGGAGAACACTGCCATAGCAAAGCCATCCACGAAATGCTGTCCGTTCTCCTTTTTCCGACGAATCTTTGAGCCTCAACAATAGAGTTCCAGGTAACCACAAGCATGCTTCCATCTATTGCGGCAATATTGATTTTAGATATAGAATTTGTAATAAACTTGGGTAATTACAAGGGGTGCGATTTGGTCGAGAACTAGGGAAAAACCAACTGAAGGTTTAAGAATAAAAGAAGGAGAAGATAGCAACGTAACTTATTTTAAACTAGTATCCCTATATGCATGATTAAGGAAAATTGAATAGTATAGGGAATAAGCTATATAATTATTTTTTTATTTGAAAGATTTTGGACTAATTTAAATTACTCATAGCATGGGTAATTTTAATTCGGCGAATTCAGAGTCTGATATGAAACCTCGAGGGTTGGGTATTCTAAATTAGCTATGAATTATCCTAAACAAAGAAATTAACATGAGATCGATATTATGTAATTATAGATTGATTGGAGGAAGTTGTACGAATTGCTCGAGGTGAAGCATTTGGTATTTCGGCACGAGTACTGTGAGTAGTAATCTTACCACAATTTGTGTTTTTATAACTTGCATGATTTACACATGATCTTTAATATGAATATGTTACCGATTATTTTTGAGTTGCATGTGGGACAATTCTTTTACTCGATATGAAACCGAAATAATTATTTGAGATGAGTACCGTGATTTTACATATTTTTGTTGTCACTAGATTTGTTTTACCGTTACTTGAATTTACTGTTATCGAAAGAAAATTATATGATTTGATAAGAACTGAAATGTCCTATATTAGTTTGAAATAGTTTCTACGAGTATATACGGATTACAAAGACAAGTATAAATGGGAGTAGACATTGAAGAATCCCGTAGCTAACGGCGGGTTCGAACCTGGTGCACCTTGTATTTACAGATTACCGATTACAGTTATAGCCCTCGCTAGTGGGAAGGTAGAACTAGCATACCGTTACCGATTTCCCTCGAGTAGGGACTACCGTTATATATGACTTCTGGTAAAGAAGTCCACAGTTATACCGATTACATGATCCGTTCATTGAAACCTCCCAAAATAAAATGTGAATACTGATATTATACAATTGTTACCGAGCTTATTACTGAATTGTTTATTATATTTTACTACAAGAAAAGCGTGATGAGACTAGAAATTATTTATTGTTTCTGAAAGAGTATTTTTATGTGATTTTCTCTTGGAGATACCAGCATGTTTTCTGACTTGTCCCTAAATAAAAACGGTTGTGGTTAAGTATTATTATTCATTGAGCTAGCGACTCATTCCCCGCTAATTTATTTTACAGAGACAGCAGTTGACGCAGGCGAGGATCTCGTCAATTAGAGCGCACAGTTTGACATTTTCTCGGTGAGCCTCACACTTGTTCGTGTGGGTATAGATTTTCGGATTGTTATGGTCTTTTCATTGAACTCTTAGAGTCGCTCCATAGTTATTATTTTAGTGTTATGCGTATTTTGTCGTTATTTTGGTCTTATGTTGAGTATCGTTCTTATTTATCAAAGTTGGAGATAGATTAGTATTTCTATTAGTTAGTTGGTGGTTTAGTTATATTGGAGACTTGTATTTGGTTAATTGACAAGTTGTCAATTGTTTGGTTTAATATTAGGATGTTTGGTTGTTGGTTTGAGACAGGAAAAATTTTTGGATGGTCCAAAAACAGGGAAACTCTGTCCGATTTTCTGTAAAATTTTCGATGAGGCTTACTTGGGAGCACTTGCTCCTAAGCGCCGGTCACAATCCTAAATTGGGTCGTGACAACACCCCTCAACAAAATGGGGTAGCTGAAAGAAAACACAGACACATTTTAGAAGTAACAAGAGCTATAAGACTGCAAGCACACATCCCTATCAGATTTTGGGGTCATCGCATCCTTGCTACAGTATATTTAATTAACAGACTACCTAGTTCAGTTATTGAAAACTTATCTCCTTATGAAAGGCTACACAACAGAAAACCCTCACTAAAACACTTAAGAGTTTAGGGTGTCTCTGCTTTGCAAAAATTGTACAAGAACAGGATAAGCTGATGTCTAAATCAAAAAAGTCTATTCATATGGGATATTCAGAAAGTGTACAAAGGCTATATATTATATGATCTAAGAAACAGATCATTTTTTGTCAACAGAGATGTCATATTCAGAGAAGACATCTTCCCATTCAAAGGAACATCTTCATCTTTTACACCTCTATTTGTAGATACTACACCATCTACATGCTCTTTTATAGATGATACTAATATTGTGTTTGAAACTAGTGCAGGTCAACAGACTAACAATGCCATTAATGTAGATAACACTCAAGCACTAACAATAACTCATAATCACCAATTGATAACACAGAAGAACACCATGATAGTCAGCAAGATAATATTTTTATTGATCATCAGATGCCTAGTGAAGAAGAAATTCAAGCACATCAGAATACTCAAAATGTATCAACTGGAATACTGACTAGAGGTCAATCCAATACACAACAACTTCCAGTAAAAAAATCTAACCGAGATAAACAACCACCAGCTTGGATGAAAGATTTTGTGTCGTTAAATATTCATCAAGAGGTATCTATCCTTTGAACAAATACATAGGATATGATCACTTGTCTCCGAAATACCAAGCCTTTACTGCAACTTTCTCTTCTACCACTGAGCCTGCTACATATGCTGAAGCCAGTAAAGATCCAAGATGGATAGCAGCAATGCAAGAAGAAATAAATGCATTAGAAAGCAATAACACTTGGACATTAGTCAAATTACCTGAAGGAAAGAAACCTATAGGCTGCAAATGGATATACAAAATAAAATATCAAGCTTCAAGGGAGATAAAAAGATTTAAGGCTAGGCTTGTAGACAAAGTTTATAGCCAATATGAAGGCATTGATTATCAAGAATGGTGAAAATGATAACTGTTAGAACAATACTGGCACTAGCAGTTGCTAGACAATGGCATATACATCAAATGGATGTATACAATGCTTTTCTTCAAGGTGATTTACTTGATGAAATCTATATGGATCTACCTCAAGGATTTGGAAGTCAGGGGGAGAAGATGGTATGCGGAATTACCAAATCCTTGTATGGATTAAAGCAAGCCCCAACAATGGAATGTGAAATTATCTGAAGCTCTTATAAAATTACAATTTAAGCAAAGTCAGAATGATCATTCCTTATATATAAAAAGGACAACTGAAGGTATGGTACTGGTTCTATTATATGTTGATGATATGCTACTTACAAGTGACAATTTGAAACTAATTCAAGACACCAAGAATTCTCTGCAGAATATTTTCAAATAAAAAATCTGGGGGAGTTAAGATATTTTCTGGGCTTAGAATTTGCTAGATTAAGTAAAGGGATTGTTATGCATAGGAGGAAATATGCATTGGAACTCATTGCAAAAGTAGGATTAACAGTATCTAAACCAGCAGCTACACCAATTGATACAAATGTGAAGCTTACAACTAAGCAGTATGATGAACATATTTGGAAGAATGAAAAATCAGAAGCAAATCCTACTGTTGATCAGGCTGCCTATCAGAGGTTAATAGGAAAACTTCTATACTTGACTGTAACAAGATCAGATATATCATTTGGAGTCCAGAATCTAAGCCAATTTCTTCAACAACCAAAAAAGTCTCACATGGAAGCAGCATTAAGAATTGTGAAGTATGTTAAAAACAGTCCAGGTCAAGGCATTCTACTATCCAGTCATCACAGCAATATGTTACTGCATACTGTGATGCAGACTGAGCAGCTTGTCCCAGTTACTAGGAGATAAGTTACTGGTTTTCTAATCAAGGTTGCCAACTCCTTAATTTCCTGAAAATCAAAAAACAAACTATTGTTTCTAGAAGCTCAGCCAAGACAGAATACAGAAGTTTAGCTGCAACTGTGGCAAAATTAACATGATTACTAGGAATGCTGAAAGAGATTGATGCTGAAGTTAACCTACCAGTTGACATATTCACTAAGAGCACATCAGCTATTCAAACAGTAGCTAATCGTGTATATCACGAGAGGACTAAACATATAGAAATATATTGTCACTTTATAAGAGAAAAAATTCAACAAGGACTAGTCAGCACAAAATATGTTTCCACAAATGATCAACCAGCAGACTTGATAATAAAAGGTTTAAGTAAAGTTCAACATCTTTATTTAAGTTCCAATTTAGGTGTGTTTGACATTTTACACCACCTAACTTGAGGGAGAGTGTTAAATGATATAAGGACAGAAATATCATTATCTATAAGTTAGTTTAAGTAGTTAAGTTGTTAAGTAGATGGTTAGGAGTTAGTCAAGCTAACCTCTCTATATATGTAATTCGGATTCCACCACACAAGAAAATGAATGATAATTACATTTTTCTCTCTTTCATTTCTATCTTCTTCATCTCAAACTACTTCAATGAGCTCATTTTTTACCCTATATAATATATACCATAAGTACCCCTATAACTTATGGTCTTAAATATGTTAGTAAGAGTAAATGGTATTCTTCCGAATCCTATTTATTTGTTTATTTATTTACTTTTGCAGTGATAATTCTTAAGTGAGGAAATCAATTGGAATTTGGGCATTGGTCAAGTGGCTTATTATTGCTGGTCATTTTTATCTTAAAGTCTTTATAGGTAATTATGATAATAATAATAATTCTTTAGCGAATTATGATAATAACAAATCTTTAGCGAACAAAATTGTGGTTAACATTTAGTTACACCTGAACTTAGCCAAATCTTCGTCTTTTCAAATGTTTCCATTACCTTCTTTTTGATACCGAAAGGAGAAACCAAAAATTCTAAACGCTGTCTTTATAAGTGTTTTACTTTCAATATTTCAATCAGTTTGTTTTAGTCTTTTGTCGGAACAAAACTGCAAAAGTATGGAACTCCTAAAGATTAAAAATATTAGTCTGTGTGCTAATGAAAAATATAATGTAATGACATAATAATTATGTCAAAATAAGGTAGCAATCGGCATCTCAACATAAGGTATATTAATCTTTATAAAGCATGCTAATGCACGTTGCAAAAATTGAGACCATGAGAAATTTGCGTAAAAGTTATTGCTAAAGCAACAATTGTTCTTTCTGCGTAAAAGAACGTTGATAATTCAACTTAAACATATTTCATTTACAAGTGTAAATAATATCTTGATAATGTTTTAAGAAAGTAAGTAATCTCTAAACACTAGATGATTTTTTTTTATTTGTCCAAGTGATGGTAACCAGAGTTAATTAGGGGTAATTGTATTGATAGGAGGTAACACGTATCCCATAAAATTAGTTGAGGTAAAGCGCAAGCTGAACTGAAAACACAATTATAAAAAAATTAAGTAATTTGTAGAATAAATTAGCATAACAAAATAGTTAAAGTAAACTTAATTTTGACAATGACGTACAAAGATGAAGATCTTTCAAAATCTATTGTCACGAAATTGCATTTTCTTTGGTCCTATATGCAGATTGAACCTTTCAGACCAAGTGACATACTTCAATTTGCATATAAAAAGACAAGTAGCATGACACCATAGAGAACCACAAAACCTCCATAATTTTTTAATTTTTTTGGAAATTATATTCCTCATATTGAAGAATTGACGATGTTGATAGCTATATAGTATTCCTTTGTCGTTTGTTGCTTAATATTTATGTTTATCTTTTTCATTTTGAGTTGATAATTACTTAATAATAATTTATTGTTGATTTCGTATATTCTTCTTTCACATTTATAAAATGTCTAAAACAAATAGTTAAGCCACTACAAGTTTGGGCAGTGATTAATGTTCATGAATTACTAGATAGCCAAAGTGTGAACCTAGAATTTGGTCGATATACCTTGTGAGTGCCAAAGGGATAGTTGGCTGATATATAGATGGGATTATTAGTCTATGATTTATTGCTAAAGGGGACTAATTGTCTTAAATTTATGAGCTAAGTGTGGGATTTGAAGTGGGATACAATTGTTTCTCTATAATATATAAGTATCAAACAACGCTCTCACCCTTCCTTGACCTTAACTTATGACTTAATATAATAAATCAGTATAGTTTAGTATAAATATTAATTGCGAGGAATAATAAAAATAGTTATACATTATGATTCTATTTTATCGCGATCGCAGGATACTATTAGTTTTCCACTAACAACTACATTAACGGATAAGGCAGCTGCTAGGGAATAGGGACAGTTGACAAGCTAGGAATTATTAATACAGAAGATGAACTCTTAATAAAATTTCACCAAATCCACGTTAATCTTTCCAAGCGGCCTAATGATCTGATTACACCGAAACCTAATATTATAGTACTGCACGGCCATTATTTTCCAATTTGCTTTTTATTTAATTTTGAAAAAATACTGCCAGTATTAAAATAAAATGAATATCAGAAAACAGAGAGAATATAGTTGTTATGCAACCCAGAAAATCTTTTTGATTGGTAAGAGATGAGCCTCTAAATGAAGCTTAAACCAAAAAAAAAAAAAAAATGAAAGAAATAACAGAAAGAGCTGTTTGACGGTACTAAGCCAAGCGAATTGAATACAAAGAGAATAATAAGTAGAGATAATTGTAGATATTATCCCCTAATTTTGACTTAATAATACTAACCTTGTGATTTGCAATATTACACTTACCTTAATTATTTTGATTTTTTATGATAATTAATTTAACTTATTTACAACTAATACAAAATAATTATGATCTTATCAATTTTTCATTTCTAATATTGAACTCATTTTATTAGTAATTAATTAGTTTGAAATAAAAAATATTAAATCAAAACTTAAATTAGTTTAGTTAAATAATTTAAATCCTAAATTTTTTACAAAATTGTGTCGAATAATATCAACGTTATTATAAAGTCAAAATCTTCAATTGGGATAATTTACTCATTAAGATGCTTCAAGTAAAATCACACATCACGAGTTTGAGCCTTGGTCGTTCAGTTACAAAAATAAAATAAATAGAATAATAAGTATTAAACTTTCTGAGACGCTTTAAACATTGGAGTAATTTTTACATATTTAACCAACTCCAATTTTCTAATTTCATTATTTTAACATAAAAAACACACCATCAAATGTTATGGTGAAAAAGAAAGGTCTTGTTTCAAAGACTTTAAAATGAGAATATGTTAATTGGACTTCAAAGCGTATACCGATATTTTTATAGAAGTAATTTATCTATATCTATACTATATTAAAAGTACGAATACTCTTAATGAAATGTCGTTCGCGTTTTTTACTCTTTCGAAATAGAGTTCACATTAGACAAATAGTCATTTCAATTTAATAACTAAAATTTTGGTTATTAAATATTTTCTTCGGCGAATTTTTTAAGATGTCTTAATATATCTAAGACTTTTGAAGTTTACTATAATTATACAACTTTGACTTTTTCTACACCTTTCTAACCCAATTTAATACTAATAGTTAGGATTTGTATTCAACTTTAATTCCTACAAAATTGCGTAAGAAGGAAAGTGTATCTATTTTGTTATGAAAAAATTTTCTTGAAATTTTTGCTGCTTATCAAGAAAGAGAAAGAGCC
This sequence comes from Nicotiana obtusifolia, assembly GCA_002018475.1. NCBI lineage: Eukaryota > Viridiplantae > Streptophyta > Magnoliopsida > Solanales > Solanaceae > Nicotiana > Nicotiana obtusifolia. Next base: position 37,724 of record MCJB01048427.1, on the reverse strand, counting down.
TTTGGAAACTTTCTCTTCCTTTCTGATAGCCAAAAGATAGCAAAACAATATTCTACTGTTGATTGATCCTTTGGAATATGTTCACTAACATTTTTTCTTTTATGTCAAAGTATCAACACAATTTTTACGAAAAACAAGAAATATCCTAAACGTAAATATAAATTATCTTTTCAATAAGGGATGAAACTATCCTTAAAGTGTTTTGTAATTCCTAATTTAAACAAAAAAAAAACATATACTGAGTGTAATTATAATTTTATCTATATGAAATGTACTTGCGAAAAGTAAAATAAGTCCATCTACGAGTTAAAAGGAAAAATAGGACATTCCTAAATTCTTCACATAAATAAAAGAAAAGTAAAAAGATGCATTCCTAAAATTCATACATAAATAAATGAGAAATATATGTTTTCAAGAAGGAATTAGATTTTGTTCAATTGCTAAAATCTCAGATAAATAAAAGAGAAAAATATCTTTCCAACGAGTAATCGAATTGTAACTAAAGAAAAAAATACTTTATTAAAAAGGAAGTTCTAGCTACTCTTGTTATGGGAAATTTTTTCGGGAACACATCTTTATCAAACAAAACCTTAGGAGTCTTTTCTTAACCCTTTCTTACTTGCATTTTGAATTTTAAAGATGTTATGTATTTACTTTGAATACAATCTAATTTCTTAAAAAGTGTCAAATTCGTTTTAGTTTGAGGTAAGAAATGAACCATCCTTACTTTTATTTATAAAATTATATTTAACGTTTATTTATTGCCAAAACTAGAATATTATAATTCATATAATTATTTATGGACTGAATACACGCTTTACGCGTGTCTCCTATAAATATAAAACTTTTGATATAAACATTAATAAACTATGTACACTTAAAATGAAGTTGTTAAGCGTCATTCCTAAGGTATTTTTAATATTTTTATTAGAGTTAAAGAGTATAACAATTATGAACATTGGATAATATAAAGTTGATCGTAGTATTTATTAAGATATATATTTATATTTTTGATACATAAATTTTGCAGAAAGTGTATTTGAATAAAGGGTAATGAACGTTTATGCTATATTAATAGGCGGAGATCCTCAGCGAAATATTGTTAGCATTTTTTACCCTTTAAAAATAGATTTTACATTAGACAAAATCGTAATTTGGTAATTTTTCTAATATTTAGTACTTTAAAATCAATTAAAATTTTGATTTTTAATTTTTTTCTTATTTAAATTATGTATTAGAACTTTAACATAAATATATATGGGAGAAATAAGAGTCATAATATTTAGAACGTTTTCTTTTCCTTACATTTGCTTATGCCATTTTTATATGAAATATGTTTGAACTTCAAGCTCTAAGGGGAAGATTCTATATGCAGTTTGTCACTACTAAAAAAGAGACACATGTACTTCATTAAATATATTTTTTCAAATTATTAAATGTAATTTTTAGATAATATACAAAAAAATCGATAAAGAGAAGAAAATGTTATTTGAGTAAGAAAATATCCGTATTTTCTATATCATTATAAAAACATAAAAGCAAGAACCCCCAACGCAAAAATAAATATTTTTTTACTTTTTGTTCAAGAACTCAAATATATTACTTAATAATAATTACGTAATTATTAAAAATTATATATTTATTGATATAATCTACGCGCAAATTATTCTTTACTATAAGTACCTCTCTTCCTTCTCTTTATTTATTCCTGTTGTCCCCTCTTACTTCACTTCTTCAGTTTCAGAGCTATTTTAAGCCAACACTCAAAAACCTTCCATCCCCAAAGCTCTAAACACACCAAAAACAGAACAGAGAATTGTTCATTTTTCTCACTGCATTTTACTTGTGTTTACCAAAGGGACAAATGTCAGCTTGCAAAGACCAAGATCCTCGTATCCATGCTATACAATCTCGAATTCGTGTTGTACCTGACTTTCCAAAACCAGGTCTTTTCTCTGTTTTTTCTCTCTTTTCTTTAATGTATATAAAAGGGTCTAAATAGAGCAGTGTGGATATCGAAAATTCATATAACGACCCCGACTTGCTTAGGGTCAAGGAACCGGTGTCTTTGTTGTTGTACAAGTAAATTTTTTAGTTTTTATTTTTGTTATTAACGTTGTGTATTTTTTATTTTTTTTTAAGCTAAAGAATGGGGTTGAAATTGTACAGGAATAATGTTCCAAGACATTACTACTCTATTACTGGATCCAAAAGCTTTCAAAGACACTATTGATCTATTCGTGGAGCGTTACAAATCCAAAAACATCTCAGTTGTTGCTGGTATGCACTCCCCGCATTCTTAGCTGCAAATTGCGAAAAAAAAGGATTATTAAAATAGGGAAAAAAAAATACCCATCCTTTTCATTTAATTATATGCATTGCTTGTGGTCCCCATTTTTAACTCAAGAAATTGTAATGCATGTATTAATGTGTATATGCATTATTGTCTTTTTCAAAGTTTTCATTTTTAGCTATTCTTTTTTGTGTTTGGGGGTGGAGGGTGGTGGATATACAGTGTTGTGGGGGCCTATGGAATACTTTTAATGGGCAATGTGGGAGTTACTGTTTAGTAATATTTTCTATTTGAAATCATTTGTTTTTGAGTTTTAACAATGGAAGCTAGCTAGTGGCTGTGTTATCGATGACTTTGTGTGAAGAACGAATACGGATCATTCAGAGCGTCCCCCTTTTGATTTTGAGGTTGGGGGGTGGCCTAGGTGGTGGTGATGGTTGTTGGTAATGGATAATAAAATTGGTGAAAAAGACAAAAGCCTAGTAATTTAAGTGGAAACGGGTAGAGGGGCGAGCCGATTATCCGCCGTGTTTCAAACCATGCACTACTAGCTAGTGCACTGGCTCTCGAGGATTTCTGGATTATCAAAAAAAAAAAAAAAAAAACAAGCATAGGTGAAATAAGGTTGCGGACCCATTAGCTGTGGTGTTCCCAATTTCCTTTTCCCAATTTCCTTTTCCCTCCCTTTTATGTTGTACAGTGATATTCACTCGTAGTTGAAACTGATATTGAGCCTTAGTTTGTCTTTCCTCCATCCCTATCGATGGATGAGGCAATAGCACTTTCTCTTTTATGTGCTATTATCATGGCATTAGGGTCTTTTTGATGGATGATGATGATTAATTATTGCTTGGTGGAATGTTTACTGAGTACAGAGTCCACTACCATGAGTAGGTTCTTTGTCCTTTTCACTGTGATTGGTATATGATGTATAATGGTTCTTTTGAGCTACATCCTGATTTCTGAGACTTCATAAACTTTATAAAAATGGAAATAAGTAGTGTGCTTCTTGTTCATAACTTTCCCTTTTCATATGTTTCCGGCCCAACTTGTCCTATACTAGTATTAAAAAATGATTTTTTATCAATATTGGATGAATGATTATGAGACTCTGAGGTGGTGTCGGAGTTGATGGACAAGTTAATAGGTTGCTGACTGGTGATCAAAATGTGAGGAAATTCACCAAATATGATGGATTTGTTTAAATAGTATATCCAAGGTAGGTTGAAGGTATTTCTTTTATGTCTAGACAATTTAGTCAGTCAATATACCTTTAGTTTTGTTATGTGTATGCCCTACTTATAGCATCCTGTTACCATATGAGAGATGTCTATCATTACACTATCTTTCTGTGCCTTTTCTTGGTCTTGAGATACGATCATTTTAGAGATAAATTTACTTTATTAGATAATTTATAAGTACCTGGTGATTTAGTGATTTTTATCAACCATTGGCTGCAAATTGTATCCCACCACTTGTGTAGCAGGCTTTTACGTAAAGCAATGTCAATTTGTTCCTGGCATTTTTAAGTCGGCGCAAATTGTATCTAGGTTGTTGTAGTCCACAGTGATGATCCAATGTCTGGGCATCGATATTTATTTCTATTCATTACTCATCTAGTTTGGCATCCTAACTGCTCTGGCTTGTTGTTGGTTCTACCTGCCATTTCCCCCGTCATGTGGGTGTTGTGGAATTTTATTTGTATTATAAAACGAAGAAAGGGTGATGCCTGGCATTTGATTTTCTGCATTTGCTGCTTTTTTTTTTGCCACCACGTGTACTAGGACTCTCTTCTAAACCTCATTCTTCTTCTTTCCCTATGGTTGAGAGGATAAAAAGAAACTTAAGAGATAGGAACAAGTTAGCGTATGGTCAGCAGGAGTTGTATGTGGATACAAGTAGTAGACTGTAACTGCAGTTTGTAAATACTGCCGGCGTTCTAATCAGAGCAATATAGTGCCTTGGGTAAAGAAGCAAAGAAGGACAATGGGAGATGGAATATGATTAAAGTGGGGACAATAAGCAGAAATCATGCATCTGAACATTATATAATTGCAGGTAGGTTAGTTTAAAGCGCATTGCATAGAAAATGTTGTTATTTCCAAAAAGACTAGGAAGGTGAATAGGTGATTTTGAAGGAAAAGATCTCAAGGCATTAGGTACATAGAGGCTTTACCTTAATGTTCTATGGACATGAAGAGTCCTGCGACTTGGTTATCAGAAAAAAAAAAAAATTGAAGAGTCCTGCAATATATAGGAGCTCCCCTATTGCGGTTGCTGTGATTCAACTTTTTTCATATCTTTGCAAGTACTAGCTGTGAATTCCAACTTTAATCCTGGGACGAGGATAGAGAACTGAAACGGCGGGCTTGTCATGTCAAAAAGCAACTTTAATGGCTTGATCCTCATTTTTTAAGAGAGTCCGGCCGATAAGGCCCTGATGTTATCTTATATCCTTTGACTCTATCCTTCATGTGGGGAAAGCAAAACCAGATTTGGAGATTGGTAACGATTAGCAAAGGTCATATGACTGCTTCATGACCTTTTATCCTTCTTAATAGTAATGGTTTGTTAGTAGTTTATTCTCAACTTGCTTACTATGCTTGTTAAGATGTTATAGAGATGATTGTTGTTAGTAATCCTGTGTTCGAAATCAGAAAATCAGAGGGAAAGAGAAAGTTAGTTCAATAAACAAATCGTAAAATAATTCCGAGCCCACAAGTTGCTTGTATGTCCTTAAGGAATTTAATCCCCTCACTGTTGCCCAAGGTTATGGATTACTTCCTCCCATGATAAAATGGAAAAATTATTCTGTAATACTGGTAATCGAAAATTATAGAACTTCAGTGAACTCAACAAACTGAGCAAATCACACTTGGCACTTTATTTATTTGGAAAAACAATGCAACAATGTAGAAAAGAGGGGAGAATTTTTCAGATTTTTCATCTTTTAAAATGAGGCCAAGCCTCTAAATTTATAGACAATAAAAGTGTGAGATGAAGAGGTGCAATCTAAGAGGCGCCTATTCCATTTCCCATTCACACACATTCACGAAATCTAACAATCCCCCACATGAATGGGGAATGACAATATGTTTAAAAAATATGCAAAAAACTTGTGTGATTCGCAAGTAAGGATTAGTCGCATCTGGATAAGTAGGTTTCCCTTTGAACTTTCCGTAGTGAACATAGGTCAGATGTACTCGGGTCAATCGGTAGATTCGATATCCTTGAACCATCGAGCTTTGGTGTATGTCTAGACAACCATAAGTCACACAATCAACCCTTAACAGTTTTTGGTTCTCATTGTTGTGTTCGTTTCAACTATGAACACTGCCTGGTTTCATGAGTGCATAAAGAATTGGCCTTATAGAACTCTTCTTGAAGCAGCTAACACTTCACACTTACGTAGGTGATTCCTAAACATGTTATCCAGTAGATATACTATTTGATATGCCCCGTATCAAACTTAGAAACCATTAAAAAGTCTTAATGTTTTATCCTTGGCACTGAACATTGTCTCATCACGAGAATGGACCAAAAAGAAATTTTATTTGACAATGTTGAACCGTCATTAATGACTTTGTTTGAGCTCCTTGAACCAAGATCTTGGGATCTCTAGTCTTCTAGGTAGAGTTACCACCACAATGACTTGTCCTCGGCTATAGTCCTATTCCCCTCGATGATCTTTCAACTACCTCCCTAGTTATGCCTTTTGTAAATGGATCCGACACATTATCGCTTGATTTCACATAGTCAATTATGATAACTCTCCTAAGAGTAGTTGCCTAACGGTTTTATATCATCGTCGTATATAATAAGATTTTTCATTATACATAATGCTTCTGGCCCTATTTATTGCCGCTTGACCATCGCAATGTATACATATAAGTGCCAATATTGTGGGCTAAGATGTAATTTCTTCAAGAAATTCTAGAGCCATTCAACTTCTTCGCCTACCTTGTCTAAGGCTATAAACTCAGCCTCCATTGTTCCGATGATCCAATTTGTATCATTATACCCCTCAATAACCGTATGACACTTATTATAGTGCAATGCATAGTCATGGATATATTTCAAACATCTCAAAACTCATTTGTCATGACAGTTTAATGTGAACTTACTTATGTCAGTAGACTAATACGTCTAGACTTTCTATTGCATGTCAGATTATTGACTACACTTAATGTAGCAATAGTATATTATAAGAACAGTTGGAATGATTGGCATCAGTTGTGGCCATAACCTTTTAATATATAACACATTTCGCAATCACTCTGCCATTTTCAAGCATTTGTGTGATATTTATTCATACGTCTATATGATATGCAAATTATAGCACTTTCATTCATGAAACAAATCCAACTTGCAATGGATTTTGGTCATGTTCATTGGTTGGTTCACCTCATTATAGACCAACGTATTAATACATTCGTTCATGAATGCTCATGTTTATACAAAACATATAAACGCGCTTTTTATGAAAAGTCACAACCTTCCAGGTGAGCTAAACATTATAAATGTCCAAGAAAGAACAAATCATTTCTGGAAAGGCACGCAAATAACTTTCGAATTTGTAATTTCATCACTAGTCACTGAACAAGTAATGAATTCACCGACTATCATATTAATATCCACTAAGGAAAAGTGGGGTTCAAAAATTATATCATTAGACGTTACGTCTAATATTGGCTTTTGTCATGCATAAGTTAAAAGCTCCCATATTTTAAATATTTCATCAACATATCATCCAAATATAATCAAATTATGGCTATATGAGTTGAAGTATTGTTAACGTAAACACATTTTTTTACACTCATTAATTTTGAAACCATTTGATAATATTATTTGATCAAATCCCGTATGCCATTGTTTGGGTGGTTGCTTTAGTCTATAAAGTGACTTAACAAGTCGGCACATTTTTTTTTCTTTCAGGAACCACGAACCCTTCAGGGTGTTCCATGTAAATTTCTTCGTCTAAATCTCAATTTAAGAAGGTTGTCTTCACATCCATTTGATGGATTTCAAGACCATTTACTGTAGCCAATGCTACTAACATCCATATGTACGTAATACTCATAGCCGACGAGTATGTGTCGAAGTAATCAAGACCTTCTCATTGTCTAAACCCTTTGACGACTAATCTTGCCTTATATTTGTTAATATTACCATTAACTTTCTTTTCTTTTTGAAAATCCACTTAAAACCCAAAGGTTTATTTCCCGGAGGAAGATCACCCAATTCCCAAATATGATTACTAAGTATGATTACTTAATATGGATTCTATCTCACTATTGACTATTTCTTTCCAATATTGTGCTTCCGAAGAAGACATTGCTTCTTTAAACGTTTGGGGCTCATTTTCCAACAAGAATGTCAGAAAAACCGGTCCAAAGGAAGTAGTTGTTCTTTGACGTTTACTACATCTTAGATTTTTCTCATTAAATGTACTTTCATTTACTTCTTCTCGAGATCGCTTTTGACTGGACGACTCACATTCATTTCTATACGGAAAAATATTCTCAAATAATTCAGCATTATCTGAATCGATTACCATATAAATATGAATGTCTAAATTTTCTGATTTATGAGTCAGAAATCCATATGCCTTACTATTTGTTGCATATCCTATGAAAACTATGAAAACGCAATCAACGGTTTTCGGTCCAATCTTTACCTTTTTGGGTTTAGGAACTTGCACTTTTTCCAAACACCCCCACTTTAAATTATTTTAAGTTGGATTTCCTCCCTTTCCATTTTTCATATGTAATGAATTGCGTTTTGCTATGGGGAACTCGATTGAGTATTCGGATAGCTGTAAGAATAGCTTCCCCCACAAGTTCTGGGGTAAATCAGAACTTATCAACAAGGCATTCATCATCTCTTTTAATGTTCTATTCTTTCATTCCACAATTTCATTAGATTGTGGTGAGTAAAGGCAGTCGTTTGGTGAATGATATTACATTCCAAATATATTTCTTCAAAAGGAAATTCATATTCGCCGCCCCTATTACTTTGTAGAGATAACCACAAGAACTGTTGTTTGTGTCACGACAGAGCTAGAATAAATGGTGAAGTTTTTAATTTTCAAACCAATCTGATACAATCAGAATTAATAAACGATAAAGTTTTTAATCTTCTAACAGAGTAATATCTGATACCGAATCTAATAAACGGTGAAGTTTTTAATCTTCAAACCGAGTAATAAGCGACACAATCAAATTTAATAAACGGTAAACTTTTTAATCTTCAAACAGAATTATAAATTGGAGTAGAAAATCACTAAGATTTTAATCTCCAAAATGAGTAGAAAGTCACTTAGACTTTAATCCCGACAATTAAGTAGAAAGTCACGAAGACTTTAATCTCAACGAACGAGTAAAAAATCACGAGATTTCATCTCGAAGTAGGAGTAGAAAATCACGAGAATTTTAGTCTTCAAACCTGAAGTCAAAAAGTCACGTATTTTTCCTTTAGAAAATGGAAATCCACACTTCTCAAAGTGTAACGCCATTTGATACACCATTTAAAAGTAGTTAACTGACTTCTAATCCTCAAAGAGAAGCAAATCCCTTTAGATGGCATTTGTTATAATCAACCGCAGGTGCAAGGTTCCAACTTGATATCTCATTCGTTGAGACCACTAGTTGTATTTTTCTTTTTCCGTCCTTTTCTATCGAAGAATTGGACTCAATTTAAGAAAGTATCCCATCTTTCACGTTTGAAGCCGTTAGAAAACAGAAGAAAGTAGAGGACGAAAGTCTCTTATCCAACTTAATTTTCCATTATGGAACTTTGGATCCTACCTGACCTTTTATAGTAGTGGTCGATTACTTGCTCTCAACGAACTTGAGGAATTCAATAGAGACACCAAGAAACTTACTGTAAAAATGGCTAACAGTTTTCACATTGGTCTCAATTGATCCTGCACAGATTAGAGTGAATCTATTGAGGTGTAGAATTCGTTTAATGTACGCCTGGCGATCGCGCTTAAACTAATCTCATGAACCGCAATAATGCATCGTGGCCACAACAATGATTCATCATTCTCCTTGTTATAGCCTTATGATTTTATATTATTGCTACTTGTGGTGATTTGTTGGATCTAGAACCAATGGACATCGAGATCCAACTTTCACTAGACAACGCCACAATACAAATTCTCTTCCTTTCCTTTTCTCAATCAGTCCCATTTAAATAGAGAAAATCATCAGCATATATAGGCGATCTTGAGTCACCACAAACTGACTTTAGCCGCAATACTTGTAACGACATTTGAGAAAAGCTCTTTATCGTTGCTTCACAAAAGGAGTATTAATTTATACCTCTTAATCGTAATCGATATAAGGAAATGGTCCAGCACTTCACCTTTATTGCACATTTTCTGTTGAGGGCAAGAATTGCTGCAAATGTAGATATCTTCTCTGGTTGATTTGGTTCTAGAAGCAGTGATTGGCAAACCTTATGGCCAATAGGGAAGCCATTTGTTCTTCTTTATTAAAAATTTGAAAGTAGTATTTAGTCAATTTTACACCGTATCCTAAACGGTATTACTACTAAACGACGAACACAAGGAAAAAAAATTAAATTCCTTAAGATTGTTAGTAATCCTGTGTTCGAAATTAGAAAATCAGAGGGAAAATGAGTGTTAGTTCAATAAACAAATTGTGAAATAATTCCGAGTCCACAAGTTGTGTTTGTGTCCTTAAGAAATTTAATCCCCTCACTGTTGCCTAAGGTTATAGATTACTTCCTCCCATGATAGAACGAAAAAACTATTCTGTAATATTGGTAATCAAAATTACAGAATTTCAGCGAACTCAACAAGCGGAGTTAATCACACTTGGCACTTTATTTATTTGGAAAAACAATGCAATAATGTAGAAAAGAGGGGAGAAGTTTTCAGATTTTTCATCTTTCAAAATGAGGCCAAGCCTCTAAATTTATAGATAATAAAAGGGTGAGATCAAGAGGTGCAATCCAAGAGGCGCCTCTTCCATTCCCATTCACACCCATTCACGAAATCTAACAATTGTGACTATAAGTCATGGTTTAATTGCTTTTGGGTTTTGTCATATTCTTGATTTTTGGTTGCCTCCTTTGCTTGCAGACTTCTAATTCTCAATCTGAAGCATTTCTTTTAATATATTGTTTTATCTTGGGGTGACCTAATGCTATAGCCCTTTGTCATGTAGCATTTCCCATCCTATTATATACAATCCTGGAGTAGTGAGTAACTTGCAAACATTTATTCTTTATCATCTTTTAGCTGACTTGGTTTCAACTTTATTGTTTCAATATCTCTAGGAATAGAGGCTCGAGGATTTATATTTGGTCCACCAATTGCTTTGGCTATAGGAGCAAAATTTGTCCCTTTGAGAAAACCAAATAAATTGCCAGGTATTTTTTCATCCTGGGACAACCTTCTTTGGATCATAACATCTTTTTGTTGCGTGCACCTTTCTGTTTAAATGAGTAGGCTTCCTTTAATTGTCAAGTGCGTCATTCACGGATCAGTACATTTTTAGGAAACTATAAATGTTAACCTTTGTGTCTACCATGGCTGCTCAAATGCTACCCACCATATCCTGAAGTTACATTAAAGAACAGGACTATTTTCTGCAAACACATTGATATCTGGTTTTCCTTCCCTGTAAATGTAGTTACTCGACAGATTTCAGAGAATTGGAGTTTTGCTATGGACGTACTTATATCCTGATGTTTGATTCAATGATATCCCTTTTAGGGGGCAAAAGGAGGAAATTTCCATTTTGACTTTGTACAAATTTTAATTTAATCCAGTAACTCAACTTTTTCAGTAAAGACATGGTACCCCTGTTCAGTTTCTGCTGTGTTTATTAAGCTTCTCTTTTGATGTACTGTCATAAAGCTATCAAATAGAAATGTTGTAAATAACCCGTCCTTCCTCTCTCTCTCTCTCTCTCTCTCTCTCTCTCTCTCTCTCTCATATATATATTAAGGATGCTTCTGAAAACTGTGAGGTCATCATGCTTGTCCAGAATAAGTGTCTATCTTTTGAAACCACTAATTATTATCTCAGTCTGTCAATGTTACTGTTGCTTTAAATGACTGCAGGTAAAGTTTTTAAACAAGAGTATGACTTGGAATATGGAAGTGATTGTCTTGAGATGCATATTGGAGCAGTAGAAGCTGGCGAGCGTGCTTTGGTGGTTGATGATCTGATTGCTACTGGTGGCACTCTTCGTGCAGCTATGAATTTGCTTGGTAAACCTTTTTATGATTCTCTTGATGTGGATAGAGACTAACCTTCCATTACATTTTGACACTTCAATGAATGTGCACAATGGAACAGCAATTTTTACATATGCTCTGAAATATGTAACTGAGTAATGCAATAGCATCAGAGCAAGATATCGCTAGCCAATAGCAATAGGGTCTACAATGAGCTTCATCTGCTTAATCTCTAGCTGGGTTGGTGAATGTTTTATTCACCACATGAATCGCCATCGTCAGACTAACTGTTGTCAGTTCACTAAAAGCAATAAATACTAAAAGGCTGGAAAAACAGTGCAAGTACATTGTTGGACCCCTTGCAGCTTTGCTTGCTAATTTTCCATTCCTTTTCTCTTATCTTTTATGATATGGACCTGAGGATGGGGATTGAACTTTGAAGTTAACAGTAATATCCTATGCTAAGATCTGGAATTTGCAGCAAATAATGTCATCATAGCTAGGAGGAGACTACGTTAACTTTGTGCTTAGTTTTTGTTCTGCATTCCTAAGAGGCAGAGAGCACCATATTGGTTGATGCTTCATTTCATAGCATGTGTCAGACTGTTGTAGAAATTTAAATTACTAAAAAGTTTGCCATCATCTTAATACTTCGTATATCAAATTAGGATTGTATTTTCTGTTGGCATTAGCATTGAGGAATAAGTGATTTTGACATAGGGAGGTGGCATATAGTATAATAATTTTTCCTGAGCTTCTGCGAAACTACATTTTGACATGCTCAGCTCCGGTTGCTATTTGATAATAGCTGTTCTGGCGCAAACTGTTGGTAAAGTATGTGCCTATTAATTCAAACCTCATGGACACTGTAAATGGTTCGAGATCATATGATGTGTTTGCCTTCTCATGATAAATACTCTATAGGATTCATATCATCTCATGCAAAAATGCCCTATGCCTTGTATTAACAATTTATCATGCTCTATTTGTATGGTTATTAGTCTCTATAACAGATGCAACTTGTTGAATCAAATTGTTGTTTCACAGAGCGTGCTGGCGCAGAAGTGGTTGAATGTGCATGTGTGATTGAAATACCAGATTTAAAGGTGCATCTTATACTCTTTCTGCTATTCTTCTGATCTGCAATGTATGGTTGGTGCTGTAAATAGGAATTGCTTGGTCATCAGATGACAGCATGAAATGTGCTGGAGCATATAATTAGACGTAAATTTCCTTGCCATAAGGGCTTCTGAACGAAGTATCTTGGCAAAGATAAGATTAGAATTACACGTAAACTAACTGCCTGTTTTTCCACATTCCTTGGCAAGTTGGTGAATAGCTACGTTTTAGTAACAAACCTACCTTTCTAGTAGAAGTAGCAAAATAACGATAACTTCCTCCGGATGGATGATTCATCGTCTCATCTATTTATACCTGTGAAGCTGGAGAAGATGCATCTTTTAGTCTTAACATGTGCCTTGTTTTCTGTTCTTCTTTGATACCACTTTCTAGTTGTTGCAGGGTAAGGAGCAATTGAATGGAAAGCCATTGTATGTGCTGGTGGAGTCTCAGTAGTATCAGCGGATGAATAATCCGTATTGGCATGACAAACTGTACATTAGAGGGCGCTATTATTGGCCTGACTCGTCTGCATATCCTTTTTTCATTCTTGATTTCTGTGACTAGCGGATTTTGAGAAGGCCTTGTTCATTTAGACATGAGCTAAAGTAAAGAAAAATTATGCACAATGAATTGTTCCTTGGAAATTTATCATCTTAAAATCAAGCCCTTCCAATTCTTTGAAGTAGAGTCTCTGGTGGATGTGAAACTGATCTTTTATCTTTATCAATCCTTTGTTTTTTCTCTTTTTTTAAAATATAGGCCATGCAGATATTCTTTATGGTGTAACGGAAAATAATGAATGTTGTGCATTAAGATGTTATCTGTTCTGTTATCCATTCTGTTCTTCGACAGTCAGGTGTTGGAACCTACATTGATTAGGAAAACATAAACCCAAGGTTTGGTTTGATGGTAAGACGTAGCAGGTGATGTGGGATAGGATGCACTAGTGAGAACAATTAGATCTTCTTCCTAAAGAAAAAAAGAAAGAAAGAAAGTAGTAAGCGGGAATTGATCTCTAGTCCATTGGAGCAAATAATGCCAACATTTAATTAAGTGCATCATTCTATCCTTTTAGAGCATGTGGGCTAGCAGATAGTATTATATTTTTTTTAGAAAATATGTATATAATACATGCACCTAATTTAGTGGAGAGACTTGGGTTTACATGCACGATTATTTAGCCTATAGATCCCCTGTGGGCACATCACTGGTTTGAACTCTACCACAGATAAAATATTGGTATTTAAGTGGAGAAGGATAAGAGAGGGTCATTATCGGTCAAGTTTTAGACCGTGCGCCCCTAGCCTACAGAATATTAACCCAAACAGTTGCTCACCTAATCTCTTAAAAAAAGAAGCAAAAGAAGGAAAGATATGTATTACTGGGAGCTGTTCCACGCCTAGTTTGTTTCTGAGCTGCTCATTCTGAATTTGTAACGCATAAAACATGATCGGAAAGTCATTGCTATGCATACTGCTTTGAGCCAGGGGTTAGATTAACATAAACTTTGAATCTCTTAATGCAATAAGTTAGCATTCTTGAAATTGATAAATTTTTTAACAGTGATAAATAAAACAAAAACTTAATAGACAAAGTGCAGGTTCGGGTCAGGTAATCGTAGAGCCTATTTTTCGAATTTTTGTGTTTGTATACTTTGTCAAGTAAAGACTAGCGCACATTTTCACACTTAAAAGAGGAAGAAACAAAGGCAATTAAAAGTGCAATAAACAATTACACTAGTTTTGTTTTGTATAAACAATTGCATTAGTCATACTTAGAATTTATGACAACGAAGAGATGAGGAACTCAAAGTAAGAAATAGAGAAAGCGACCATTCTCCAGCCAAAGACCAAAGTTGTGCCTTTCGTTTTCTGCCCTCTGTTATGAAGGCAGCACATTGTTAAATTATCATGTAAGAACCACAAACAAGAGGAGTCAGATTTTAAGCTTATGTGCTCGGGATCTAGTTATATTAAATTATTACAATTTAAATTAATAATTTGTACATATTTTATGGATTTTTATAAAACAAATACATAATTTTCGGTTGAATATGTAAGCTATACTCTAGTTCCGCCCCAGAAACAATTGGATAACTATTACAAGAATTGTATCTTATGCTTAATGGTTTTCGATCGAATCCGTAACCTATACTTTAGCTCCATCCAATAAACAATTGGGCAACTACTACAAGGATAGTGTTAGACCCCCGATTTCGGACTTAGACGCATGCGGGCAAGGTCAGTGTCAAGGGCTTGTACCTTGCCCCTTGACATGGGCCAATATTGGTGATGGAAGAAATGTGCGGGGTTGCATGCCTTTGGCATGGTATGCAGCTAAGTCAAGTGTTTGGGTGTTGGCAAGGCAGCTTGATGAATGTTAATGGCACGAACAGGCGCATGGCACCAGATGAGCATGCGTGCAAGCAATGGGCCGGCTGAGACCAAGGCAGATGGGCAAGGCAAAGTGGTGGCATGATGTTGGCATAGCATTGGGGTGAAGATGGGCAAAAAATATTCTAAGTGTTGGTCGAAGCCATGAGGAGCAAATAAGGCCAAGGCACGTGCTAGGCACATGGGCAGACGACATGCGCATGGCACATGAGCGAGGCATGTACGCGGCACATGCATCTATTATGCAGTGTGCGCGGCACATGCGTGGGTTACGTAGTGTGTGCGACATGTGCGACGGTTGAGGCCACTTTCTGAAGACTTTGCCCACATGGGCGAAATATTATCTTAGAATATGCATACCATGATCCCAATATAACTGTTGGCACATGCCATGCATGCCCTCCCCTTGTAACTGGTTGTAACTGCCCCTGACAGGTTTTGTATGTAACCTGAATTTGGCTAAGGCATTGATCAGTTTTGTAAGCCTCCAAATTCGTGAGTCCTTTTGTATATCTGAGAGATAATAAAAGGGTTGGACGTTGCCTGTAAATATTGTGTGTGTTTCTCATTATGCTTGACCCGAAATCAAATCTAAAGTGTCAAAAGTGAGCGTGTGTGTGTGAAGGCTGAAGTTGGCTGTGACGCTGACTACCGGACAGTGGTGACACTGAAAAAAATCGAGCGTTCTAGGCTACGTTGTTGGCACAATGGCTGGCGGAAGTAGTACGTACAATGAACTGAGGGAAAGAGTGGCAGCTTTAGAGGCGCTAGTGGGAATGACTAAAAACGTTAAGGATATGATTTCTTTAATCAGTCGCTTCATGGCTTGAACAGAAAACTTGCTCAGTTTCGTGAGATCACGACCAAAAGAACCACAGGCTATGATGAATTCCGCGAAGAAGTCTTGGTTCAGATCGAGGACCTGAGGAAGGCAAACGAAAATTTGAACTTAGAAGTGGTGGTGCTGCGCAGGGCTATAGAAGGTGCTGGCCAAGTCCATGAGGCAGAACATTCCTAGGTAAATATTCCTGTGCCTAAGGCCTTTACTGGTGCCAGATCGGCTAAGGAATTGGAAAATTTTCTGTGGGATATGGAACAATATTTTACAACTGCTCGTATTGCTGAAAACGACAAGTTGAATATCACCACTTTGTACTTGACTGATGATGCGAAATTGCGGTGTAGAACCAGGGATGCGGATGATATGAGTGCTGGCAGGCCTAGGATTGATACGTGGGCCAAATTGAAGAAGGAAATGCGTGACCAGTTCCTTCCTAGCAATGCATCTTGGATTGCTAGAGATCGCTTGAAAATATTGAGGCAAACAGGTTCTGTTCGTGATTATATCAAGGAATTTACTTCTTTGATGTTGGATATCCAAAATATGTCGGATGAAGATAAGTTGCATAACTTCATTTCCGGAATGCAAGCATGGGCCTAAAACGAACTTAGGAGACAGAACGTGAAAGATCTCCCAAGTGCAATTACGACGGCAGATTCATTGGTAGATTATCGCTCAACACTAGTTCCATCTGAAATTCCTACTTCTTCTAAGGCCAAGAAAAAGTCTGAAAAGAAGGGGGAATGGAGGAAGGAAGAGCGGAAAGAAGGGACTGACAAAGGAAAGGCTGTTGCAGACGCTGGAAATTCAAAGAACAAGAAAAATTCAGCAAGTGACAAAGGTTGCTGGACTTATGGAGGGCCTCACTTGGCCAAAAGTTGTCCAAATGAATGCTATGCTTGCAGGGAGTGCAAATACAAATGAAGAGGATGCTGTAGCTGCTGCTTTGGCAAACCCGCTTGGTTTACTCTTGAACAATCAAATTTCATTAGTAAACGCGGTGGGGGAGTCATCAACAAATCCTCATTCTTCGTTGCTGCACATTGAGATGAAAGTTGACGATAAAGTGTTAGTGGCAATGGTGGATACTAGAGCTACACACACTTTTATTGATGTCAAAATGGCTGCATAATTCGGACTAAAGTTGACAAAGAGCCCGAATTATATGAAAACTGTGAATCAAGTGGCCCAAGTTATTGAAGGCATGGCCTATGATGTGAGGGTACTTGTTGGACCTTGGACGGGAAAACACAGTTTGATGGTGATTCCGTTGGGAGATTTTGATATGATACTTGGGATCGATTTCCCAAGGAAGAACTACTTCGTTCCAATGCCCCACTTGGATGGATTTATGGTGATGCAAGATAAGATGGCAGGGTTCATCAAGGCTGTTCATCCATATGGTGAGGCAGAAAAATTAAGTAAGTACAAGAGCCCTATTATTTCTGCTATTTCGGTTGAGAAAGGCTTGAAAAAAAATTAAAGAAACTTTTCTTGCTGCTTTGGTGGAGATAAAACCAGACGTGAAGGTGGAAGTTCCTAATTGTGTGGCACAAGTTTTGGGAGAGTTTAAAGATGTTATGCCACCCGAACTCCCCAAAACGTTGCCACCAAGGAGGGATATTGATCACAAGATTGAGTTGCTGCCAGGTTCTGTTGCTCACGCACAAGCTCCTTATCGTATGGCTCCTAAGGAGTTGGATGAGTTGCGTAATCAATTGAATGAGCTACTAGAAGCAGGCCTGGTTTAGCCATCAAAAGCTCCTTATGGTGCACCTCTTTTGTTCCAAAAGAAACAGGATGGGTCAATGAGAATGTGCGTAGATTATCGGGCGCTGAACAAGGTGACTGTAAAGAACAAGTATCTTGTCCCATTGGTGCAAGATCTCATGGATAGATTGTGCAAGGCAAGCTCTTTCACCAAGCTAGACTTAAGGTCTGGGTATTGGCAAGTACGGATAGCAGAGGGTGATGAGTCAAAAACTACGTGTATTACTAGATATGGCTCATATGAATTTCTTGTAATGCCGTTTGGGCTAACTAATGTCCCGGCTACTTTCTATAATTTGATGAACAATGTTTTATTTGAGTACCTAGATGACTTTGTTATAGTGTACTTAGATGACATTGTAATATATAGCTGCTCGTTGGAAGAACATGTGAAACACTGAAAAATGGTACTGTGCCGGTTGCGGGAGTACAAACTTTATGTGAAGATGGAGAGGTGTGAGTTTGCTCAACAAGAAATAAAATTTCTTGGGCACTTGGTCAGCCAAAACCAAGTGAGAATGGATCTAAAGAAGGTGCAGGCTATTGTTGATTGGCAGGCGCCACGGAATGTAAAAGACTTGAGGTCATTCCTAAGATTGGCAAGTTATTATCGCAAATTCAACAGGGTATTCAAAGAAGGCTGCTGTTTTGACCGATTTGCTGAAGAAGAACATGGTGTGGGTTTGGACTGAAAAATGTGATGGGGGCGTTCAACTTACTAAAGGAGGCCATTACTTCCGAACCCATACTAAGGCTGCCTGATTTTGAGTTGCCTTTTGAAGTGCATACGGATGCTTTCGACAAGGCTGTTGGAGGTGTGTTGGTGCAAGAGGGTCACCCTGTGGCTTTTGAAAGCAGAAAATTGAATGATGCGGAGCAGAGATACTCTACTCGTGAGAAGGAAATGGTTGCTGTGGTACATTGCTTGCAGACTTGGTGTGTATATTTGCTAGCTACGAAGTTTGTGGTGCGGACGGACAATGTTGCTAATACTTACTTCAAAACGCAACGCAAACGGAGTCCTAAGCAAGCCCGTTGGCAAGAATTCTTGGCTGAATATGATTTTGTGTGGGAACATAAGCCGGGAAAGCACAACCAGGTTGCCGATGCTTTGAGTAGAAAAGAGGTATTCGCTGCTATATATTCAATCTCTAGGTTGGAGTCTGATTTTATTAATAAAATTAGACTATGTGCTGCAAATGATTCATTATACACTAAGTTAATGAGTCAAGTTAGGGATGGGACAGTGCTACGGTATTGGATCGAGGACGATCTATTCTAATTCAGAAGGGGGAGAATCGTGGTACCTCAAGGTAGTGGACTGCGTAGGGAACTAATGAAAGAGGCGCATGACACTACTTGAGCTGGGCATCCGGGTGTTGAGCGGATGTTGGCTTTGCTGTCTAGAGTATATTTCTGGCTAAAGATGGAAGATGGTATTGAAGATTATGTGAAAACTTTTCTAGTTTGTCAACTAGATAAAACTGCGTGTAAGAAGGAAGCAGGCTTATTGCAACCTCTTCCCATTTCCGAAAGGCCATGGATGTCTATTTCTATGGACTTTATTAGTGGGTTTTCCGAAGGTAAATGGGATGGCATCAGTCATGGTGGTAGTGGACAGATTCTCAAAGTATGCCGTTTTTGTTGCGGCTGCAGTTGTTTGTTCGTCGGATGTCGCTGCAGATCTGTTTTATAAAATGTGGTTAAGTTCTTTGGTGTACCAGCTGATATCATCAGTGATAGGGATACACGGTTCACAGGTCGATTCTGGAATGCTTTGTTTAATATGATGGGAACTGATTTAAAATTCTCTACAGCGAACCATCTCCAAACTGATGGGCAAACGGAAAGGACTAATCACTTGTTGGAAGAGTATTTGAGGCATTTTGGGATGGCAAGTCAGCGGAACTGGGTGGACTTACTGGATACTGCACAGTTTTGTTACAACTTGCATAAGTCATCAGCGACAGAAATGAGCCCATTTGAGTTAGTCTTAGACAGACATCCTATGACTCCACTTAATGTTGCCAAGCAGAAGACTCAAGGGAAGTGTCCTGCTGCCTATCGTTATGCTAGGGATAATCAAGAGATACTTGCAGAAGCACAAGACAGTTTGCGCAAGGCCTAGCGGCGGATGAAAAAGTATGCAGACCAGCATAGGAGGGAGCTGGAATTTAAAGTTGGTGACAGGCTGTTGCTAAAGCTTACTCCCCAAATCTGGAAACAGATTACAAGTAAGTTCAGGCACCGGGGTTTGATTCCCAAGTATGATGGACCATTTGAAGTTTTTTAGAAAGTGGGTGAAGTTGCTTATAGGCTGAAGCTACCTGAAAGGTTGAAATTATACCCAACCTTCCATGTGAGTTTTCTGAAGCCTTACTATGAAGATGCTGATGATTCGGGCAGGAACCAGTCAAATAGGGCACCGACTGTGGTGTGCACACAGTTCGATGCCGAGATTGAAAAGATATTGGGTCATGGGGTACTTGGTGTCAAGAAGAATAGACAAGATAGAATTTCTGATTCAGTATAAAAGTAAACAAGAATCTGATGCTACTTGGGAAAAGACAAAGTCATTTTGGAAGTTCGACAAGCAGTTGAAGGACTACCTGAAAACAGCCTCGACGAGGACGTCGAGTTCAACTGGTGGGGGTGATTTGTTAGACCATCGGGTTCGGACTTAGATGCATGCGGGCAAGGACAGTGTCAAGGGCTTGTACACTGCCCCTTGACATGGGCCAACATTGGTGATGGAAGCAATGTGCGGGGTTACATGCCTATGCCATCGTGTGCAGCTAAGTCAAGTGCTTGGGTGTTGGCAAGGGAGCTTGACGAATATCAGTGGCACAGACAGGCGCATGGCACCAAATGGGCATGCGTGCAAGCAGTGGGCCGGCTGAGGTCAAGACAGATGGGCAAGGCAAAGTGGTGGCATGATGTTGGCATAGAATTGGGATGAAGATGGGCGAAAAATATTCTAAGTGTTGGGCGAAGCCATGAGGAGCAAATCAGGCCAAAGCACGCGCTAGCCACATGGGCAGGCGGCATGCGCATGGCACATGAGTGGCGCATGCGCTCGGCACATGCGTCGGTTATACAGTGTGCGCGGCACATGTGTGGGCTACGTAGTGTGCGCGACATGTGCGATGGTTGAGGCCAGTTTATGAAGACTTTGCCCACATGGGCGAAATGTTAGCTTAGAATATGAATACCATGATCCCAATGTAACTGCTGGCACATGCCATGCACGCCCCTCCCCTTGTAACTGGTTGTAACTGCCCCTGACAGGTTTTGTATGTAACCTGAATCTGGCTAATTAAGGCATTGATCAGTTTTGTAAGCCTCCAAATTCATGAGTCCTTTTGTATATCCGAGAGATAATAAAAAGGTTGGGCGTTGCCTGTAAACATTGTGTGTGCTTTTCATTGTGCTTGACCCGAAATTAAATTTAAAGTGTCAAAAGTGAACGTGTGTGTAAAGGCTGAAGTTGGCTGTGGCCCTAGCTGCCGGACAGTGGTGATGCTGAAAAAAATCACCCCTATTTCAGATAGTATCTTAGGCTTCAATGGTTTTCGGTAGAACCTTTGAGCTATACTCTAGCTCCGCCTCAGGAACAATTGCGTAACTAATGCAAAGATTGTATCTTACGTTTTAATGTTTGCACCTTGATCTGGTATTCAAACCATCTCGTCCGCAATTATGCACATTCTCATGCTCATCCAAAGAAATAAAAAATAAGTCTGATTTCCTTTTATCTTTTTTTTAGGCTAAAATATGATCGTTTTTGTCTTCTTCATTTGGACACAATCCCATTAGCTAAAGACATCAATCGCATTAATCTTTGGCAAACTTTATTAAATAGACTAATCATGGTTAATTTCAACGAATTCCGTTCCTTAAAAAGCTGCTAAACACATGTCGCTCTTATATTCGGTTAATGAAGAAGATTATAAGAGAATTTTCCTCCTTACACGAGTTTAGTTTTTCAGACCCAAAAAACAAAAGTTCAGTTTTTTTCAATAAGACGTTTTTGCATTCATTAATTCTGACATTTTCATCAGTTCTTACTTAATGATTAGGTTGTTGAGCCATCTTCCCAATCTTTATTCAATCTTTATTGTCAGGAAAATCTCTCTTTTTTTCTATTTTTATAAGAAGATTTACTTCTTCTTTTTTCACCATAAGAAGATTTACTTGGTCAAGATATATAAATGAGTATAATATTTTATTATACTGCCTTTTATCAGATAACTCATAGGCGCTATATTATGATACTTCATATCCATTTGTACTCTTCTTATAGTTCCATGTGGTTGAAATGTCTTATTTTTGGCAATCTGAACTTAGTTTTCTTTAAGTCCACCAAACGACATCCTTAGAAGTAATGAAATGAGGTTCTAATTTAACAACTTTGAGCAACAAGCAAACTTCATTCCGTGAAAATTACTTGACATCATAACCACTTTAATCTTCTTTTCTTATTAAAATCCTTAAAAGCATAAACTTTAGTGGAATTTAAAAGAGATGTACTACTGGTTGAAATTGAATGACAGCTCAGAAGAGTGGATTTTAGTTCTGTCTGTTCTATATCCAATGTTTGGAAGGATCTATAAACTCTGGCATTGTGTAGGAATCATGTGTAATGAACACTTGAACCCATTTGTCCTAACCATTATGATTAGGCTTGTTTAGGTATGTTGATTTGTCATGTCTGCCACATTAACTGGTTCTATTTTAATTTAAATTCCACTTAGCTGTCCTAAAACCAACTTTGGAAAATCTATTATCATCATTTAACACTTTTCTTTACTTTTTAAAACCTGTATCAAGATTAGAAAAGCAATTAAAACACACAGAAGGAAGCATGGACCTGGTGCACTCGCCACACAATGAGTTTCGATTACGGAGAAAATTTAAAGCAATTTATATAGAGTTTAAGTCAAAAGAAGTACATGTAAAACTGCGTTAACAATGTGAATTTACCGTTTACAGTCAAGGAAAATATAAGGTCACCGTTTCTTTTGATAATTGATATTCGTGTTCCAGTCTTATGGAACAAATTTGGAATAAACGTATATTCAAAGTAATAACCCCAATATGAATAATCACACCATTTAATGCAAATTATTTGAAAATTATGGTTGCAGTTTTCAGTTTTCCATAGGAGGAGGTCACGAGCATAGTCCTCTTGAAATAACAATTTCCTTCTTAATCCTTATTTTATAGGCACCAATTATTGGAGTCAAACACAAATTAATTTCGTAGAGGAACCATAAATCAAAGCATAAACAGCTTGGTAAAAATTTGTTGATAATTCAAAAGGCCTTTTCTTTTTGTAATTTAATCCATCATTATGAAAATTATTCTGACAATATTAACTCTATCCTACATGATCGGACTTAATACTTTGTTCTTACAATTCTAAACGCGAATAGAATGTCTAAACCTACCCACTTCAAATTATGGCATTGACTGAAAAATATTTCGACATGCAAACAAAGGCTAAAAGAAGTATTTATACCAAATATTGTTTAATTACAACGCCAAAAAATTAAATAAAAGATAAACTACTAGGAAAATAAGAAAAAAAAGAAAGAAAATTTGGAGTTTTAAAGCCAAAAAGGTCTTTACTTCTTTGAAATTTTCTTTCTTTTTTTACAACTTATAGATGATAAGGAAACATGGTAATACGGCACGTGAATCAAATACTAACAACTCGCCATTATCCCCACTCACTGAGTCATACCCAACTCGCCCTTCAAGCAACGAGTCAAACCCGAGTTGCTTGCAAACCCGACCCGCAATGACCCGACAAACCAACATAGCCCGTCTTCCCTTCCCACCGCCGGCATTCTCGTGGGCCCCACCACTGCCGGAATACGTGCACACCGCGGTCCCTTTATTAGTCGAGAACGTCCACGCGCTGCCCCCGTTCTCGTAGGCGCCGCCGTTTGTGGGTCCCAGACAGTAAAACCTCATCACCTCATTCCCATCCGCAACACACCGTGCATGGTCCTCGCCACCCTTCTCCGCCGCACCATTGCCGGCCCTAGACTTCACAACTTCCCTATACTCTTCGAACCGGGTCACAGTTCGGGGCAGGTTCTGGACTTTGAAAACCATTTCAATCCGACCCGAAAATACCTTCGGGGACCCGGACCAACTCGTCTGAAAAATTATCTCCACAACATTACGCGACGCGTGCCCTTCCGGCAACTCGTTCAACGCCGGGAAGAAAGACTCCGTCGCGGCACGTGATAATCTCGTGGAAGTACTAGCTCGAGACTTCTCCCTATTCGAACCGGGTTCAGGTACTCTCGAACCGGGACGTTTGGCTGACGGCGGTTCTGATGGCTTTGATGTTTTTTTCTTTCTGGATTTTCCGGCTTTGGTGTTGTCCACTACATCTCTGAGGCTTTTAACGCCGTTTTTGCAACTAGCGGAGTTGGGCAAAAGGTGATGATATTGGTGGTGGTGGTGATTGTTAACGACGTCGTCTAAAGCTCTTGACTTGCATTGCCATGACTTCACCCAAGCACTCGCCATATGTATTCTCTTAGCTAAATCTTCTAATATAATGTTCAAAGTTTGTCACTATATATATACGTGAACATACATAGTACTTTTTGTTACGTACAAATGTATACGTACATGTCTAAAAATATTTGTTTTTGGTGTGTGTGTGTGTGTGTGTCTGTGGAGGAGGAGGAAGATTTTTGAGCCGGAAAGAATGGAATGGAAGGGACATGGCGCGATATTAAATGACAGAGGGGAGAGTTATGAGACGGTCAAGGAGAGGGAAGTGATTGACAGGAATGCCCTTCTGAGTTGGTGGGAATTACTCACGTGGACTTATGTCTGTGTCTATAATTATTTTTGCAGAAGAGAAAGAACAAAATTTCATAAATGGAGAAAACAAGAAGTCATGAATGGTTTCTGAGAGTGAGAAAGATTTGATACAAAGTACGTACCTTTTCTGGTCCTACTTGATCGGACAATTCTGTTCTTTATCATATGATCAATTCAGATTAATTGTTTCTTTGTCGGGTTCATCATTTTTTCTTTTTCTTTTAATTGAACTCCATTTTTAGTTGTATGGCTTGTTTTGTTACACATTTGTATCATATAAACGATAATTATCATTTTACTTGTCCACAAAAAAAATATGTCGTCATTTTTTTGATTTAATTTTCGTGTCAATTAAGCTAGATTATAAAGAAAATAACTTTATTTGATCGTTTAAGGAAAAAATGTCACTACTTAAAACATCAAAAAGGCTTGATATGTAGGAGTACATGTGTTTTCTTTTTCAGTATTGTCAAATGCACAAAATTTTTCATATTTCGAGAAATTAGTCCAAATTTGTTTTTGTAAAAGATATTATGTAGTTATGATACAAATCCATGGGAGTGATTCATGGCAATAGATGAGGATCATTTTTATGCTTTGATTTTACTTCTCATTCATTGACATCATCTTGACCAAACGGTGCATTCTTCTTTTGTGATCAAGACATTTGACTGAATTTGAATTGTAATTGACTAAATATAACTTCGTAATTCCTCAAGATTAAGAGAAATCAAAGAAGAGATTAAAGAGGCAAAAACGAATAACGACAGAAAAATAATTTGATCGAAAGAATGATATATTAATTTAATCTCGCCATTAAGTTCACAATCCTTTTTATTTTCTATTTATGTAGGACAAGGAAGAAGATTAATGACGATTGATGTCGTTTAAATAGAGAAATTTGATGTTTAAAAGAGAAGATTTGTTGAAACCGCCAATTTAAAGATTTTGAGCCACGAAAATCACTCATGATACAATGTACACTAATTTATATTACTAATAATTAATATGTAATCTTATCTTATCTTTCAAATCAATTTGATTTAGATGTTCTCAAACTGCTGGCAATGCAATCATATCTGGGGTCCTCTCTTTCCATAACAATCTTTTAACAAAATCTTAATCGAATTACATCAATCTCCTTTTTTTTTTTTAATTATTTGTTTTCTTTAATATATAGGTGTAGTTGCAAAGTCCAAAAATACAAAACATACATAATATTTAGCTCCAAGATTAATTTCAACTTCTATACTGATACTTGCTCTACTAGTGTGCATTAGTGGATTTCATTTCTGTCAGTTGATATTATCTAAATATCGTAAACATTTCCTACCACGCAAAATAGAAACAAAACTGTAAGATCCATAAAACGTATAAATATATGTTTTCATTGAAAATATTTTCCAGCTAGACAGCTATTATTGTAAGGAAACTTTAGCCTAGCACGTGCCATGCATATCCTTTTGCAAATATACATGCTAGTTTAGTTAGCTCGAAATATTGATATTTAGCTAGGAATACAAATTAGAAAGAAAAAAAAAATCCGTGTCCTGCTGTTGTATTTTGGGTGAATATATTAAATTAGAAAATTTCAAAACTGAAAAGAAATAATGAACACTATTATGCAATTTTAACTTTTTAGGTTAAATTTTATAACTCCGTTCATAGTATAAACAAATTTCACACGGAAATATTCAATGAAATATAGTTCTGCGTCGTGTGTGGTTTTTACATTAATCTCAAAGTTTAATGTTCCGAATTTCGTTATTAAAACTGAAAGCTACTCCAATTTTGACCTTAAAGCGACCAATTACGTCACTTGAATAACATGAAATGGGATATCAAAACTGCGAAAGAGATTAATAATTATATCAGGAAATCAAACATTTTTGTCTTATGTTTTTAATTAAGTTGTTATAATTTCCACCTAGTGCAGGTGGTTTTGCCTTGGGTAGGCAGACAGTTATTTTAAAGTAGTATTGGTCGGCTTATAATATTGTTTCTTTATGTAACTAACTTTAAATGCTTTACCTCACATCTTTATTTTCCCTTAGAAACAAAGCAAAAACAAGCAATTCGCTGTTGATCATGTGTTATTTGGTAAGACTGAAGTTTCAACTACACTAACTTACTAAAATGGAAATTTGATTGACAAATTTCGTCCTCAAGCCTTTTTAGAAATGTTTGATTCATTTAGGAAGACAAGTGGATCAAGAAAAGTTTGTTCTTTTACTGAGAGAATATGATTCAGTGGGGGTGTTTTATTTCCACTTGCTTTTAAATGGTCCACTTTAATGGTGCTTTTGTAATAACTTTGCAAGTAAGAGGGCATACTTGACTTTACATGATTTTTAAAGGGGTTTTTTACCCTAACTTTTTGAATTACATTCACAAATTACAACAGGGGCTTTTGTTTAAAAATAAAGAAAACGGAACCTGCAGGGTGGAATCTTTTATGGAAGTTTGAAGTGAAACAGGTGGAGAAGGGATAGAATAGAAGAATTAGAAAGAGAATGGAAGCTGGCAAAGAAAGACTCCAAAAAGCTCTGAATTTTAAACTATTCACCACATTGTATTTTAAACTAGTTACTAGGAGTATTTTAAAAGTCTTTTTAGTGGGGTAATATTATTTGTTGGTTAATCTCTGTATTTTGAAGGGGAGTTTTGGAGTAACAGTAAAGTTATTTCTTTGTGGTCTATAGGTAACGAGTTTGAGCCGTGAAAATAGTCACTAATGCTTCCATTAGGATAGGCTGTGTATATCACACCCTCTTAGGGTGTCAACCTTCTTCAGACCTTGCGTGAATGCGAGATACCTTATGGATCAGATTTTTTTATTTTATTTAAATTTATAGACTTTGTAGTAGCAGGTACTGCTAGTAACACTAAGGTAACATGTCACTGTACACAAAGTTTGGTGTTTTATGGGGACAGTGGTCCATAGTTTCACTTAAAGGGGACAACATTGATTTATGAAATTCCTAAAGGCCATTAAACCATTTTCTAATAGAAACCAAATCACATACCATACCTATGAATCTCAAATCTGAATCACCACAACAATGTGAGCACCACAAAATCTTGACATTTTGTGATTATCAGGAGTGCTCTATCTTTTCTATTGTAAGATAAAAAATACGTCGTGTTCTTTTTTTCTCCATATAGATTATGTTCCATATTTATCTTATTCTCATTTTCCTTGTTTGAGATTCTGGAAAGAATATCTTTAGTTTATGGAATCTTAAACTTTTCCTTTATATTTTCTGAAAGAAAAGTTTCTTGTCTTTGAGGAAAATTTACAGGATAAAAAGGAAAAAAATGATTCCCACTGGGAACCATTTACCTCACTCTTTTAGTAGGTGTTTGGACATAAAAATTATAAATCTTGAAAAAAAAATACTATTTGGAGTTAAGTTAAAAAATAGTATTTGAAATTTGAAATTATGTTTTTTCATGCATTTTACTTGAAAAAATATTGCAGTTTTGTGAGTGGAGAAAATATTTTTCTGAACAAAATTGAAAAACTCATTTTCAATTTTTTTTTCAAAAAAATTATAAAATTTCATGGACAAATACAATTTTAAAAAAAATATTTAATGCGTTAGATTAACAAACTCCACAAGTAAATGAACAATAGTCGATTTTTGAAACGATGGTACAATACTAAAAAGATTATTTGAGGAGTATTATTTCAAGTAAAATAATGGTATTCATCTCACAAATTTTCTACTTTTTTCTTTAAGAGAAATTTAAGTCCAAATACTATAGTGATGATGTTTGGACAATACTTAGTTAAAGCTGAAAAACAACAATAATACTCAATATCATTAATTTGCTTTATCTGTGTCCATAGTATTTCAATATTTAGTATACTTGAGAATTATTTAACACTAGGGATATTATATTGCTTATATCTCTAGTATACAAAGAGTCTTCTTGTAAACACTAGCTAGTCTTCTAGTTAGTAACACCTACTATAAAGATATTGAATTTTTTTTTTGGTTCGTTTTGTTTAAATCTGCCTGGGTTCAAAGATATTCTAAAGGGTATTTGAAACTTTAAAGTTGAAAAAGAGTACAAGTAAAAGGAGAATAAAAGACCATAGTCCTAATGCTGGCTTTTCCTCAATTGCCATGGATTCTTGAAATCCGTCTATCCCCATTTTTTTTCTTTTCAAAAGCAGGAGCGAAATTAGGGTAGGGAAATTACATTGTATGTTTAAAATAATTTTTTATGTATATATATTAGATGTTTGATACCGTGAGTCCGTGACTATTATTCTTATTAGCCGAGAATTTATTGAAAACGACGTCTCTACCTTCACGAGGAAGGGGTAAGGTCTGTATACAAACTACCCTCTCAGACTCTATTTTGTGGAATTACACTTGACTTTTTGTTATTGTTGTTATATATATATATATATATTAGATGTTAGAATTATTTTGACGTCTTTACAAAAAAATATTTAAGTTTCCTCAGCCTCTGCCACTATTCTTAAGTGGTTATGAGAACTATTTCTGATTTTTGAGGCTGTTTACTCGACAAATAAACTTCTTTTTGGTGGCATAAAAAAGATTTGGTAGGTGGGGAGGTTGGATAAGGGTCTTAGCTAGGGGTTTTCTTGTATCTATTTGCCAGCCTTTGGCCTCACGCCTGTAGAATCCATTGGAGCAACCAGCTCCGGGAATGGTGTTAAAATGAAACTTGGCGTGCTTCATTTTCGACCCCCTATATTTTCACTTTTTGCCTTTTTTAACCTTTACTTTCATCTTCTTTTTTTCCATTTTGCTCAACATTTCTAGCACTCTCCAATCACCAATGCATTTCTCTACATGTATTTTTGGAAGCCCCATAACTTTGTTGGGTATATTCTATGTTTTGAGCAAAGGCAGTCGTACATTACTATGATTGCGTTGAATAGCTATCAGTTTTCCCCAAGAAAGTAACTAAAATGAAGGATCAAAAGATAAAGTTTCTACTTTCACCCTAAAGTTATGTAAATAGCAGTTTAAGTTGCAAGTCTATTTCAAATTTAAACGCGACACTTTAACCAAGCAGAAAAAGATTAGCCACGTCAAGTTTGGTTTGAAATACCTAAGATATTAAACCAAACTAATAAATAAATTATACTATGTTTTATGAAGTGCGTCAAGCCAGTACTCTAGGATCAGCTGTATAAAAAAGAAGAAATGACTTCACATTATATTGTGAATTTTTAATATGCAATCAAAATAAATTGACATAATGGTGTGGTTTAAAGTCTCCAAAACAAACGTCAAGCTCTTCAAATCACTATGCACTTGGAAATTTAGAGAAAATATCATTATGAAATTTATGTGTAACCATTATTTTACAGAGTGATATATTTCAATCGCAGCTTTTGTGAAATCCAAACTTTGCATAATTTGATTTTTTATGTTCCTTTCTTGATTGCCAGGTAGCTCACAAGTACAACACACAGGCTGTGTGAATAAATGGTACTTGAAGATTATTCAACCATTGCATGCTATGATATGGCTCACTTATAAAGCCAAAGCGTCTAGATAAGGGCACCCGACGTAATTAAATGAGCGTGCGCATATATATATATATATATATATATATATATATATATATATATATATATATATATCATGTGACTGCATTTCCTTAAAAATGATAAAAAAAATTTATCAGAAGACTAATTCATTGAGGTTAATTGACCAACATTTGTTGGCGATCACCGTATAAACATCAAAACCCCGGATACAACACTGGTGAAGCACATAACTCTAGTAATTTTAGGTAATTATGGAATGACAAGTAATTTTTGTCTTTGTCTTATTATTGAAACAAGTAATAAGAAAAGAAAAATGAACATTTAGACACAAAATGAAAGATCATTTTTGATGCACACATCATACTGGGGCATAAATTTGAGAAATCAAAGACAGTTTTTCGTGCAGAAAACATAACTTATTAAATCAGTTGCAGTAGGAATGAGAACTCATACTATAAATTATATATATATATATATATAGGGGAGAGTTTGATGTATTAATCGTCCTTAAATTCTAGACGATAGTTATACTGCATTTAGTGACTTAAATTCTTAGATCTAGCTAGTTAGGGTTAGTAGAAGTAGAGTAGCAATCATTTCAGATCATAAACCTCACCAGCCTTCATGTTGAAATTGACTAAACAACAACTTCAACACTGCAGTTCAGTACAACACTTGAATGCATATATTTGATGATGAATTATGCATTTATTTTCTCACTTTTGTTTTTTAGTTTTGCCCCCACCTCCTTGGCCTATTTGTTTCCTTCTTCAGGTTTTCAATTAACATGCAAAAATGAATCAATTTGTTCCTTGGCATTATTACAAAAACTGTTAGAAAATCATCATTTTTGTGGCCTCTTTTTTTTTTTAAAATCCAGACAACTGCAATAAATTATCGATTGTATTTTGCATAAATTTTCTGATTCGTATAATATGTGACTCGTGACTTGTGTCCTTACTTTCTTGTGCTTTTTAATTGAAACCAATATATACTACAGTGCTATGATAGCTGTAGCTTGTTTTTTATTACTCCCTCCGTTTCAATTTAGATGAGGTAGTTTGAGACTTTTGAAACTTGTGGCGTTAAAAGTTTAAGGGGTAAAAACTTTGTAGGGCCATGACATTTGTGTGGTTATAAAAACTTCTCACTAAGATTAAAATGGGTAAAATAAAGAGTACAAAGTTAAATTATTTTCAAATTTAAAAATATGTTATTTATTTTGAAAAAGACTAAAAAGGAAATTACTCATCTAATTTAAAATTGAGGGAGTAAATAATTACCGGTCCAAATTGAATTAAATGGCTGCATGTTATCAGACAATCCATCAATTTCTTTAAATTTCGCAGTGCTTTCGAGGTGGTATGAACATGATAGTCCATTCACAAGCCAAACATTGCTAGTTGAAATTTTAAAAGATTTTGAAATTCTTGATATTTTATTTAATTATATGCATGGACTTATTATTATTTTATTAATGATAAGTTAATTTATCCCGAAATTGTAGACAACCTAAGAGCCACGGCGCTGTCACTGCATTTTTTGGACTAGATATTCAAATGTGAACTTAAATGTACCAAACACTTACCTTCTTATTCTATTAAATGCTCGTATTATTTAAATTGTTCCTTCATTAATAAGTTAGACAGTATGGCAGTCAATTTATATTAAAGAAAATACATAGGCAGCCAAAATTTAAGTTTCACTGTCACAAAAATTAACTTAACATCAGAGCAGCTATGAGCTGCCTGCTTTTCTCATTACTAACTTGCCAAGACTTTTTGATCATCTTCAAGAAATGAATAGTAAAAAAGAAAGTTCAACTAATTATAGTCCAATATGATTAACACCCGCCCCCC